>JZLH01S0616466.1:23704-45594 GCA_001188425.1 Eucidaris tribuloides
TTGCCCCTTTACCTTTTATAACTGGTAAACAACTATTGATGCAGACGTTTTTCTCTGTTTTTTTAACATCATGTCATGTTCGGGAGGCTTAAAACCTTTTACCGCAAGGGGGTGCAGGACAATACTAATCAAATCTGATTGGCTCGACCGGTGTGGCAGACCCTCCATCTTGATTGGTCCTCAATGCCTGACCTGCTCACCTATGATTGGCCACCTAAAATACTCCTTTTGATCTTAAAATTTCTCAAAACCTTTACCATTTCTTTTGGATCTGGTTCTTTTCTCCCAAGATTTGACAAAAAGTTGACATTTTCTTGAATGTCAAGGAGGACTTGTCCACATTATATAAGTCAGATACCACTAAGCCATTAGTTTATTTGGTATGAGTGATCGATCTAGTTAAGTCAGCACATGGAAACCTCTCTCGGAGATTTTTCATTTAAACAAAATTCAAGTTTTAACGAAAGTGTTCCGAAAGGATCTATCATACAACACTTATCACTAAACAACAGGCTAATCAACGGTAAGTTAAATCATCTATTGTTTGTCATAAACTCTTAATCATAACCATATGCTTTATCACGTAACATTGTTTACGCAGGGCTGTCAACCCTCCCGCTTTTGGCGGGAGCCTCCCGCCACCGAGCTCATCCTCCCACTGTCCCACCAATCTCCCGCTTTATGAAAAAACCTCCCGCCAAAGTGTAGACGGAAAATATTACAAACAAATGAACTATTTGGCTAGTAATTTGGCAGGTATTTTGTTTTTTTGTTTTGTTTTTTTTAGGGGGGGGTAGGCAAAAATGGTTTTGGTCGTCGTCGGGCCCCCCTGCCCCCCGCTTGTCAGAAGTTGTTTGGTTAGTAAGTTTGGTGGGTAAAAATCTTTATTATTTAATGAATCTTTATTATTAATGAATCCAAAAAATCTTTTTGGCGGGCAAAAAATGGTTTTGGTTGTCATTGGCCCCCTGCCCCCCACTTGTCAGAACTTGTTTGGCTAGTAATTTGGCTAGTAAAAAAAAAAATTGGCAGGCAAAAGTGAATCTCCCTCCAAGTCATTTCCAAAAGTTGACAGCTCTGGTTTATGATTGGTTATTCAGTATTCAAAATTGTTTATTTACCTAATAGAGTACCGAAGAGTGATGTCATTTTGGTTCAGAAATATGTGTGGACAATGGCAGAACCAGGTGCAGTGCATCACGGCTGGTTGTATCTATCAATAGGAAAGTTGCAATTGCACTGAGTTAGTGGGGGGGGGTGTTTCATAAAGCTGTTCATAAGTTACGAACAACTTTACAAACAACTGGTGATACTTTATTTGGTGCTAATCAGTTTCTCATGCATTTACATGTAGCACAAGAAGGTAGCACAAGAAGGTATCACCAGTCGTGCGTAAAGTCGTTAGTAACTTACGAACAGCTATATGAAACACCCCCATGGTTTGGTTATTGTCCCCACATATTTCTGAACCAGTTAGATGTCATCACTTCTGCTCTCCATTGCTGAGCAAAAATTTTCTTTAACTGTTTTTTTCAATAATGTCAACAACTGAAAATGCAACTTGCATGTTAACCCGTTCACCACGAGATTAAAAAATCCCCATAGACTTTGTACAGGGCCCACCCGGTTCCCGTAGGCAACAGGTTAAGTTGTTGCTACGTATGTCTGGCAAGTTGCCAGACAAGTTGCCATGAGCAACCTCTGGCCGAATGGTGTGCATAAACTTTGCATGCATTATGCGAATGATCCACTATCATAAACACCTATTGTAAAAATGATATGCATAAAATTGGAATTAAACTTTGCCTTTCTCTTCCCGAACAACCTTTTAATCATTGGGTTCTACTTATTAGTACACATTTTCCCCTAGCAATAGACCACTTGACTCATTTTATGCATCCCTTTTAACTCTTAACATGCCAGGGAGTTAATCATCTGTGGACTTTATGTGTATAATTTGGTGTAGATCTGTGACTTTGGTATGTTAAGAGTCAAAACAAATGTTGTTCCTAACAACCTAAAAACTTGCCCAATTAGGCTTGCCCAACATAGCAAAAATATGCAAGTATTGAAATGTATTATACGCAGGTTTATGGAATAGCTTGTTACTAGGCCCCAAAGGAAGATAAATCCATAAATTTGAAGATTACTAAACTGGTCTATTGAACCCTCTGCTTGCTAAGTTCCAGTATATAGGTTATCACACAGCACTGCTGGTAATCAAGGCTGTTATAGGGTGACATTTACTTATGTTGGCAATTGATATAGCTTCTGGCACATAGATGTTAGCGACATAGACTTTCTACTGTGTTAATGTCCTTCTGCCACTACATGTACCGGTATGTATCTTTACTCCATTAAGCATCCATGATATAGCGACGTGCAGCTAAGATCCATAATTTCATGCCATGATATCCTGATAATGAATATTCAGTATTCATTGCATGCATATTCATGATAAATTGGTAATCATTCAGAGGTGTAATTTTGCATCAACTGTGCTTTATCACAATTGTTGTCCGTCGATATCTACGCTTGGTCAATACTTCGCATAAATTTGCAGAACTACACAGCGTAGCGGCAGCAAGAATTCTATAGCCACCGTGAACACTCTCAAGATATAATCTCAAGCATATGGCAAGGAATGATTATGCCGTCAAATTCGTCAGTGTTACACCAGAAACATCTGAGAGTGACAATGGTGTCTTCCACCCTTGCGACCATCTATATATATGCTGAATAAAGGAGTGTCAATAGCCAAAACCTCGAATAGCTTATGACGATTGTACAAAACGGGTGGGGAAAAACCCTGCAATTATAATACAGGTTTTATGAAATTGCATGTGATGTTACGTCCAATAATTGCTGTACTCTATTGAAATAATGCAATGTAAAGGAAAATTAAGTAAATTGCGTCATATTTAGTATTTCACAAACACACATACAGCTGCACAGACACACAAATTTGCTCACATACACACACACAGCAAATAGACATATACAAATACACATACATATACACATACAAACACATACACACACTGCCACACAGACACACAAATACACACACATACACACACATACATACACTCACACACACACACTGCCACACAGACACATACAAATACACACAGTCACAAAGACATACAAATACACACACATACACAAATACACACACACACACACACACACACACACACACACACACACACACACACAACAAACATACACAAATACACACACACACACACACACACACACACACACACACACACACACACACACAAACACAAACATGTGGAAGATATAATGTAGAATGCATGAATCTTGGTACATTCATTAGTGGTAATCAATTACCGTGCAACATGAGCTGCCCTGATATTGTGCGAGAGGCTTCGGAACACTGCGTGTTAATCTCGCACGCGAGTGACCCGAGCTGGCGAACCTGCAACCCCCCATAGGCTGTTTGACGGGCACTTAGCAACGGCGTGATGTCATCATGACATCATTACGACAGAGTGCCCTGTTATGTCAATGACAATGTATACCTGTAAGTAGATTACGGCTTGCCTGAATGACTTATACACCTACACACACACACACACGCACACATACACACACACAGATACGGCTCTTAGTACATAGTAGCATCCAGTTCACATACATGTACCATACTTAGTATGTGTATTGTGATGAGAGGAACAAATTATGGGAAAATAAGGCTGAAACACACAAAATTTCCATGATATAAGGGCCAGATACGTACGAGATAAGGTCATGAATTTGGGCGGAGGGCCTCGTAGGCTCAGTCAACTGACGTCAATACATTACCACCAAGAATGGGAACAAAAAAATGAGCAAATATGGGCAACATTTGTGGGGGACAAGACAGCACAATTCTCTTTAACTCTCTCTTTTCATTTGCACTTACTTAATTTCACAACAGATTCATTCTCACCCTTTCTCCAACAGAATGATTTGGGGAAATGTCACAAATTAATGCCAGTTATTTACATAGCTTTTCCGCATCTAAAACAAAAAATGGGCAAAATTTTGTTTTATTTCATGAAGTAGAAAAGTTTGACAGCACGCAGTTGATGGGTATGCCTCCGCCCAGTGCGCCCACTATGTTGCGACTAATATATCACAGTTAGGCACTCCTAAACTGAAGTTATAGAGTTTGACAGCAAAGTTCAATTGACCTTTGAGACCTTGACGCCTGACCGTTGACGTCCTGTGACTCCTACCAAATATATGTCTTTTGTTTTGAAGCCTAAGCTGCCAAATTACAGCAACAGTGAGCACTCTTTACTGCAACTCCTTGCATAAGGCATGAAAATATCCTAGCGATTTTGGACAAGAGTCATTGACCAATCTGACACTGACCTTTGACCTTTGCCCAGTGATCTCCCAAAATATTTGTCTTTTGGTTTGACATCTAACCACCAAAAATTTCAACAACAAGTGAACACTCGGTTACTGGAACTTATAGGCAGAAAATGGGAATTTAGGACAAAGTTCATTGACACTTTGACCCTTGACCTTTGACCCCTGTGAATCTTAACCGAAAATATTTATCTTTTGGTTTGAATCTAACCACGCAAATTATATCATACAGTGAGCACTCCTAACTTAGCTTATAGCAGAAAATGGCCATTTAGCCAAAGTTCCATTGACCTTTGACCTTGACCCTTGACGGATTTGTCCGCAAAATCTAAATCAATTCAATACCTTGCCTAGGGTTCTATCCTTGTCCAAAGCTCTACCCTTGGTCCAAGTATCATCAAAATCCCTCCAGCGGTACTTCAGTAATCTTGTTCACAAGAAAGTGAGGACGCACGGACGTACAGACGTACATCGACGTACAGACGAACAGACGCACGGACGTACGGACGGACAACCCAAAAACATAATGCCTCCGGCTCCCTTACGGGGCGGAGGTATAAAGAACTCACGCACTCCATCGAAAAGAGAATGGTGAAAACCCGATGTTGTAGTCACATATCCATATACATAACTACATGTACATGGGACTGGATACCTGCGGGTAACAGTGATTAAGTTCGCTTTTCTAGTCCCTGTCATCCGAAATGATGACAAAGCAATATTAATTATAACAATTTCTTTTTATTATTTCATGAGACAAATAATAGATCTTTGCCAAACAAAATGAACTGCAGAGGGAGTGTATATGTTGCTTTCTGCGCATCAAACAGCAGAAGTTAGGAAAAGAGGGGAGGACTAGCCCATTGTACTGAAAAGGTATTTTGATAACAGACTACTTGACTAGAACACAAATAAACAAAGAAGAAATAAAATCCATAAGGAGAAAGGGCTTCAGCAGTGAATAACCAAATGTTTAATTTCCAAGGGGCAGGGTACTTTTCCAGTATTACACTGCCAACATTTTTTTTTTTTTGAGAAAGGGAACAAAAGAGGGAACTGTTTAAATCTCACTTTACACTGTAATTACAAATAATGTATGGTAGAGTTGGGTCTCACAAATTATGCAGGGTCTAATCTTATGTAGCTTTGACAAGCATTATCGTTCACTACAAATTATTCCATCAGATTTCAGATTCCATCACCCCACCCCCCCCCCAAAAAAAAATGAAAAATCCCCACACCTTTAACACAATACAATAATGATTCAACATTAAAGTGGAATGAAACCCAGACGTCTTCCTGCATTCAGAGAATACAGAACAATACAATAAGGAAATTAGTGAAAGTTTGAACAAATTTGGTTGAGCAGTTCAAGAGTTATGATTGTTCAAAGTTTATTTAATCCATGTTATGAGGATTCTTAAATTGGCAACTCTAACAGCTTTTTGGATGAAAGTATGGAGAACTTCCCATTGATTTTGTACACAAATTTCAACATTTTTTCCATTTTTATCAAATATCTGATTTGCTCTTGCACGTTGCGCAAGTATGTCCTACCAAAAATAATTCTACATGTTTTGGGGAAAGAATTTAGTTACTTTCACTACTGAAACTTCAGAAAACTGCAAATTCATGAAAATTTGTGTACAAATCTAATTGGAAGTTTTCCACATTTTCATCTAAAAAATGTGTAGAATTGCCAATTGAAGGATCCTCTATAACAAGGATTGAATAAACTTTGAACAATTCTAACTCTTGATCCATGCAACCAAATTTGCTCAAACTTTAATTATTTTCCCTCTTTTATGGTTCTATATTCTCTGAAGTCAGGAAGATGTTTGGATTTCATTCCCCTTTAAGCACTGTCTACATACTGGGAGGATTAGTGTTATTAGCAATCTTCATGCAAAATTTGGGACAGAAATGGCAAGTGTTACTGTTATTAGTAATCTGCATGGAAAATTTGGGACAAAAATGGCAAGTGTATCACCAACGATGCAAACGCAATGGCCGACACTTGGACCTACGGTTCACCCCGTCAGTTAGACGTGATATGATACACTCACTACACACCCCTGGTTATGACTGCATTGTACTGGGAATTGAGATGCACATGAGACCTTCCAGTGGCAATGTTCATTATCAAAACACACGCAGATACAGTAAACACATGTATATTTATACTTCCGAGGCATATTAGAGATTAAAATCTGCATCAGATAGTACGTCAGGTGTGCACAAAGTTAGAATATATGCGTATATATTTAGAGGGCCGATACCACAGGTAGTTATTAATGTGTGACCCAGTCAAAGAGTGTTTGCGTAAATATGGTAGTAATTATGACACGTGCTACTAAAGCACATGTGTTTTTATTGTTGGTGCACACATATCATAAGGGTAAGTGTTTGTGAATGCTTAGTGAGATGTGACATACCTCTGTCTGGAAACAATGCTTGTTTTCAAATGCACATAAAAAAAAATGATTTACATCCTTTGTGTTTGTGTGTATGTTTCTGTGTGTCTGTTGTGTGTGTGTGTGTGTGTGTGTGTGTGTGTGTGTGTGTGTGTGTGTGTGTGTGTGTGTGTGTGTGTGTGTGTGTGTGTGTGTGTGTGTGTGTGTGTGTGTGTGTGTGTGTGTGTGTGTGTGTGTGTGTGTGTGTGTGTGTGTGTGTGTGTTTGTGTGTGTGTAAGTGTTGACAAATGCCGCCAAATGGGGATGTAAGTATGACACTCTATATTCAGACCAGGGATCATCCCCAAAACAGGGACAGTCCCCAGTTTTAGACCTAGTGCAAATGATTGCAAATTTGAAAAGCAATCGTATGAAGGCATCTTCTTTTTTTTTTCACTGTCCACAAAAATTGTCTTCGATTGCATGTTAAAAATCACACACAAAATGTTGTACATATGTGCATCCCCGGTTGGAACGGAGTGTGTCCGCTGTTGGTGGTCGAGTGTCACACACGAACGTCCTCATTTGCATGTCCGTGATCAATTAACAATTAAGTCCCCGATCGACAGCACAAACACACATGTGTGTGTGTGTGTGTGTGTGTGTATACTGTATATGCCATATATTTTGCATCCACATATTTTTGCGATTTTGCTTCAAGACAGGGAATTCGCGAGAGTATATTTTCTCGATTTGATTGTATTTGCATTCACTTTGTACAGAAATGGCAGGAAGTGAAAATTTTGCCTTCAGTAAGTCGCCAAATTCACAAAAAACCCACCGCGAAATATTCAGTGTATACAGTATGTGTAGTGAGTGTGTGTTCCTACTTTTGTCAATAAGTAGAGATACCACCCCCACCCTGACCCCAATAAAAAAATGAACGTCTACCTTAGCACATATGTCCTTTGTTAAATTTTGGGTATTGTTTATATGACCATCTTGTCATGTAATACACAGCATACAATAATTCATCTGGTATAACAAGCAAACAAGACATACATGTACTTTAGTCATCTTCCATACCAACATTTTGACATACCCAGTAAGACAAAAATACAGCATGCAAACTGCAGGTAGGAATTTGATAGATAACAGAAAGCACAGACGCTTCACGTCTAGTCAAAAAGAAAGCCTGACAACATCACACTATGATATGAATGTCAACAAGTGATAATTCCAATTTGACGTCATATCAGATTTGAAATGGGCGTTGACATCTGCGGGATTTTTTGTTATTCTATCCTCTCCCCGACGCCCTTTTCGATCAGATTTCTTAAAATCAAAATAACAATTAACGGCATTGATCCTCCCCAAACGTAGCTCTGCCAGGGAACAAGGGTTGTTTTCAAATGCATTTAAATATAAAAAAGTGACTTGACGTCAGGCTTGGCTCGTATTATAGCAAAGAATTGAGACATGTGCTCCGAGCTCCACCGCTACCAGTGCAGCAAATAACACCATGTAATTATCGATACACGTGTACTCAACCCCTGTATGCCCAGCACACGAGGCATAAAGTGAACAACGTAAATCCTCGTACTGCATATATGGTTTTCTTAATACGCATACCTAGGATTCCTCTCCTGATAATTTTCTCCCCCCAAATAATGGCTTTTCGTTGAGATTATATCTTCAAGCTTTGACGTGGAACGCGGGTACCAGTTGCGTCAATTAACATTGTCTGACTTGAAAATATCGCTCGGCTCCCATGCCCGTGAAAGCAAACATACTTTCCTTGCTAAATACAGTTTATCTAGTTCTTTTCCAGGTACAAATTATATACCACCCTAAGGCACTCTCTTCTTCTTTTTCTCCTTCTTCTTCTTCTTCTTCTTCTTCTTCTTCTTCTCCTTCTTCTTCTTCTCCTTCTTCTTCTTCTTCTTCTTCTTCTTCTCCTTCTTTTTCTTCTCCTCCTCCTACTCCTCCTTCTTCTCCTCCTCCTACTCCTCCTTCCTCTCCTCCTCCTTCTCCTCTTCCTCCTCAGCCTCCTTTTTTCTTTCTTTTTCTTCTCGCTCTCTTGGTCGGAAAAACAAAAAAAAGCAGCTGCCTTCTTCTTCTCTCCGCTCTCCTTCTCCTTCTCCCTTCTCTTCTCCCTTCTCCTCGCTCCTCCTCCTCCTCCTCCTCCTCCTCCTCCTCTCCTCCTTCTCCTTCTCGCTTCTCCTTCTCCCTTCTCCTTCTCTCCTCCTCCTCCTCCCTCCTCGCTCCTCCTCCTCCTCCTCCCTCCTCTCTCTCCTCCTCCTCTTCTCTCCTCTTTCATTATTTCATTTACAACTAACACATCCTACATGTATTATATCCAAATGAACAAATATCAAGCTCAAGCTTGGTGGACTATATACTAAACAACGTCCAAGGAGTGGGAGGGATAAGCCAAGATCATAACGAAGGTTCTAATCCATAGAGATAATGTTACTTGGTGTCAAAATCATACCATAAAGTATTGTTTCATGGGAAAAGTTTTATGCACATGTAGAAGCTCTCCTATTTCACACTTTTTCAGGATGACAGGCTTGTAAAGATCCGCATAAAATAGATAATCTTTCTGTTCCAAACATATGATTCAATGCTAAAGTTATAATTCCGTCTATACCTCTGTGTCCCATAGAGAATACATTTTCTACAAATCAAATGAAACAACTGATTATATACTTTTTACAAGAGAACATATAGTTATATGTTTATATAATTAAACAAGAATACAAGCAACAGATATCATAAATTACCACAAATTAGCCAGTATTAAAAAAACACTAAAACTTATATATTGGGTCAAAGGTCAAGACATCAAAACTATTACCAGTCATGCAAGCTTAAGATCTACTGAAGATGAACTGCTTTGACATGTGGCTGGCAAAAGGTTGTTAACTTGGTATCCACAGTCTGGCAGAAGAACAGCAATACCATACACTTTTCCTAGCATTAATGTCTTTCTGCCAGACAGAGTGGACCAAGTTAACTCTTCCAGTGCCGACAGTGCAAATGTGCACGACACACTACACATAATGTCCATAGAGCTGCAATATCTCTGGTATGTAAAGAGTTTATCACCTTCTGCCAGTCACATAAGGACTTGTAATGGTAAAATTGGGTAAAATACCCAAATTTCATGCGAGTCTTTAGAGTTGAAGATAAACTCGAGTACTAGTTTCATGATGGAAAATCTTTTATCAGAGTTTCCCATTTTTATTACACTGGATCTGGGAAGAGCGATGAGTGGTCCAAGTACTTTCTGAATATTGTATGTTTTTAAGCCATAGATTATTATTATTTTGTTGGAAACATGTTCAAAGGCTCCATTAGTACAGTAACTATGTTCCCCTTACTTTCTTTTCCCTGTTTTCTCATGTTCTCAGCGCATAGGGACATTTTCACTTGATGTATTATGCGCTATATAAAAGCTGTGTTGTCGTATTATTATTATTATTATTATTATTATTATTAATATTATTATTATTATTGTTATTATTATTATCATTATTGTTAATATTATTATCATTATTATGATGATGATGATGATGATGATGATGATGATGATGATGATGATGATTATTATTGTTATTACTATTATTATGCTTTAAGGGTGAAAGCATATTACATTTGCATGATAATATAGGAATAGATACCATACCTGAAAGGGGAACTTCAAAAAAGTTTTGGAAACAGATGATACATTCAACTCCCTACAGACATCACTCCAGCCACTTCCAACATGAAGAAGAATGAAGATTTTTTTGCACTTACCTGAAGAAGAAAGATAGAATGAAACAAGAAAACATACATTAGTTAAATTCTTTCAATATATTTTGTGGCAATTTTCTACCAGAAAAAAAAACACACGCAATTATGTGAAAGAAGGTCCTCTATCTCATATTGTTGTTTTTTATTCCAATCATAGGCTGACTGAGAAGGGCCTATGTTACAGCAACAATGAACTCATCCATTTCTGACAATAAATGCATTGTTTCTTTTCAGTATACATTTTTGAGTGTGTCTGTAAGAATTGCTTTTACATTGACAGTTTGGAGTTATGACAATTTGTATTTTTGGCCCATTTTTGATGGCAAAGACTTGCCTTCCCAGACATGGGTCAGCATTTTAACCCGTTGGAGACTAAGTACGAGTTAACTCGTGTTGGGGTCTACGGAAAATGTGTGTTATAGTGAAATCAAATCATCTCCAACAAGTTAAAGGCTTGAGATGCTGAAAGATCCACCCAAATGTGGTTAGCACTGTTGAAAATACTCTTCATTAAGTTATTGGCTTAAAAGGTGGCAAACAGATGGGAAAAGAATCTCAGACGTGCATGAAAAGAGCGCAGAAAGACAGAAAGATGCCCCTGGACAGAAAGTCAAGTCTCTGCCATCAAAAATCTGCTAAACAAGACCAGTTTCAGAAACCTCAACTGCCACTGTAAAAAACTGTTGTTACTGCAAAACAAGGAAGGGTCAATCTGACAAGAAACAATGCAGTTGATATCAGATAAAGCTGAATTTATGGTGGCCAGTTGGGTAAAAATTTATTTTTTATCAAAATTTTTATTTTCATATTAAAATAATCTGTGAAGTGTAAGCTTTCAGAATATACCTAATTTATGGGGTACAGATAATTACTTCTGTACTTAATTAGGATATAATAACCCTAAAATACGCTGAAAATAACTTCTTCCAAAATCAGAATCGCATATGTAAACGAATATGACAAATTCTATCTGTGTTGAAATATTGGTTTCACATTACATCCCATTTTTACCAACATTAAGGTTTTTTAGACATAAAATGCTAAAACTCCAAAAGTTTTCATTCAAATTTGATGAAATTTTCAGAGGATGTTGGGGTCCATTTTGAAAGTCCATAAATGTGCATTGAGGTACACCTTGTAATGGCCGTGACAGTGAACATAAAGTTTAAAATTTTGGTATTTTGGCAGTCAAATGGTGGTAGAACCTTCAACTTTGTCAAATTTAGAAAGCTCATTTAATTTTGTAATTCCAAATTTCATAGGTCTTACTTCACTGGTTTTGATTACACAGGCTCTGATGTAACAGCAGTGCTGTCCAGCGCATTCCAAGTTTGATAAAAAGAAAGGCACATCACAGACATATTACACCTTATTCCATGTTTCAATCAAATCATCTCAATTAACGACTGTTCATTCACTTTTTAAAATGAAAACTAGTTAAAGTTCCGTTCCACTGGTTGTGTTGCTTTCGCAGAGTGTGTTCCACATCCAGCTTGTAAACTTTTATTGTTCTCCTGCATGTCCACCCACCTGATTTACATTCAGGTTGATGCACTGATGCAGCACTGCAAACTTGGAACAGGCTGAAAAGCACTGCTGTTACATAATAGACTATGTATTCAAAACTACGGAAGCAAGACCAATGACATTTTCACAAAAGTTAGAAAATAAAATGGGTTTTCTGAATCTGAACACTAAATATCAAATAATACCTGATTTAGGGTTTAATTTAGCAGTCTATCAGAGGGACATTTTTTTTTTTTGGGGGGGGGGACACGCTACTATGTAACCACTTAATTAAAAGCTAGTTCTTGTGGTGGAAAATTGCACCAGCAATAGGCGAAAGTATAAAGATTATGTTCATAATACACAAACACTAAAATGAGCTTGAACAATTAAAGTGATAGGATAACATTGTGGAGCTTCAATTTAAAAAATTGTCAAACTTTGATATCTGAGCTACATAGTAGTGTTCAGATGGCACACCCATGAAGCACGCGCTAGAATAGCAAAAGTTTGGAAAGTGGTACACTGCCGAATGGGCAAGCTTATCTCATGAATGAAACAATAAAACTGCAGGGGAGTTTTATTAAGCGCTAAGTGTACACACAGTGAGAGTCTATGCGGCCAGGAATGGGCAAGTGAAGTCTTGGCTAACTTACGATTTTTTCGCTTTTTCTAATGCACTAAATAAATCATTTTGAATTCAATTCTTTTTCAGGGCATCATTTTTAGACCTCAATGCAAAGACAATGGTAGCATGGGCCAATCAATCGTAGACTCAGTTTTTATAACTGTGCTAAAATGGTAGCCAATACCCTTAAGCTGTAAAGTGATTAACAAAAATATGGTACAGTATTCTATATCTTCATTTCTTGAAAGATGGGTGGCAAAGGGTGCCATATTTTATGAAAATTGGGACAATTCAATTATGTAAACTACACCATTCTTTAAGTAGAAGTCTGATTTCGCACAACTGTTAGCACAATGGCATATTTCAAACTGAAAATAGAATCTTATACATCCCATCATCCATCTTGTCATTAATATATAGGACAGTGACACATGAATCCTAGATGCTGGCCACTATTCTTATGTATCTTCCTCTTTAGGTGGATCAAATTGAAACAAAGCTAGTGCAAGCCTGCAGAAATCAATGATGGTTTCTCTTACACCCAGGAGATGAGCTGTATTTCAAATATATCAGATTTAGACTTTTAAGATTTAGATTTTAAATTTTTAGATTCTTAGTATCCGAACCAGCACTAAATAGATCGAGTATGCACTACAGTATATTCCATTGTTTGTTTGTTTGTTTTTTTCAAGTTTAAGAGCTATGCTTGTATTTGTATCTATCTGTCTTTCTATATCTATCTATTAATCTATCTATCTATCTATCTATCTATCTATCTATCTATCTATCTATCTATCTATCTATCTATCTATCTATCTATCTGTACATCTCATGCTATCACAACCATTCTGAAGATGCATTTTATTTATATATGCAAACATATGTACAGTAAATATCAATCTGCATAAAGGCATTGATAAACTAAATTGACACAACATACGGGATATTTTGATTTCTATACATATTTTCTACATACAAATACATGTACTTCTCCACATGAGTTGTGTACATGGTGTACATGCATATTTTTTTCTTCCGTTATTTACAATTTTGATGCATGCTCAGATGGATCTTTACGTCACTGCAGTAGCTACAATTTACCCATCACTATCTCCTACAGGCAGGCCAAGATTGTAACAAAGGTTTTTTTGTAATCTCAATATTACATCTTAGGTTTTATTTCCTTTACACAAATCTCATCCCCCTTCACTCACTATATGTATCTACCAATTTTTCTATCAATTCTAGACAATAATTCATATCTGGTTTGCATTCTTAATCATTATATTAAAGGGATGCATTAGCATTTTCGACTAGAAATTCATCACTGATGTATGGGGAGCTGTGTGAAGATATATGAATGGCCATCTCTTCCCCTCTCTCTCTTTCTCTCTCTCTTTCTCTTCGTTCTTTCCCCTCATATGACAGGTGGTCTATTAATAGGTACCACTGGGTAGCCTGAAGTCGGCTACCTACGTCATTCTCCGTTGCTAGGCAACCGTTTATCACACACAGACACACACACGCTTACACACACATACACACACACACACACATACTCACATACACACATGGCCTGGGATGTGTCCCCAAACTAACAGGGTGAAACTGACACACGTACACACACACACACACACACACATGCATGCACAGACACACAGACATACACACACACACACACACACACACACATACTCACATACACACATGGCCTGGGATGTGTCCCCAAACTAACAGGGTGAAACTAGACACACGTACACACACACACACACACACATGCATGCACAGACACACAGACACACACACACACACACACACACACACACACACACACAACCTGTTCACCAGTGAGACACAAACTAACTCATCAGCTAGCCCATAGTTTCGGGGGAGAAAGAGAGTATATGACATCGCGAGATGGTGAAATTATCAGACAACCCAAAGTGGACGGTTGTGGTATAAGATGCTCTCTGCCTTACACACGTAGCAACAAGGCTGATATATTAGCGTAGAGCACACATAAATATATATATACTTATATACTACACATATATATATTTACGGATCATTGCTTTGCACACTTTGAGACTTCATCTAGCAAAATTACGGAACGGGGATAAACGCATATAGGGTAAGTTATCTGCTAACCATATACTTAAGATCGACCTTAATACTTAGTACTCCGTCTAATCTGCCATTTACGTTTTTGAATATTCCACACATGGAAACATCTCTTTCCGTTATGCTGTTTTCTTGCGAGATTGTATTGCAAATGTTCATGCATGCGTCTAGTTTCATACCTTTTGCTGTTTTACACATTTGTCATTCATGAGACTGTCGTTAATTAATTCCAGCTTAGATTAAAAGATTGAATTTCCTGTTAAGAAAAGTTAAAATCAATTTCTTAGACATGTGAGAGTGTACCATAAGGTGTATTTCTGCAAAAAAGGCCTGTTTCTGCAGAGGAAAATATATAGAATGCTGTGTGTACACGTTCAAAGATTATCTGGAGTCAGAGCAACATGTAGCACCATGTCATGAAATAATCTATGACACTCAACTATTGGTCTTCAAGAAATCATAATTTGACGATAATTCAACATACACATAAAAGGTATAATTGTAAATTCATGCGATTGGATCAGTGTGTTTATAGGCACTCTCTGTCTCTTGGTATACAAGTACAAGTTTATATTTTAACCAATGATGTGCTCTTTGACCTCAGTGTAATGACCTTGGAAGTCCAACTGTCATTTTTTTCCTGAAATACTTTCTCATTTTCAGTGCGATCATGTAATTTATGTCACGTACCACAAACACCATTAGAAGTGGATATTGTCATATGAAACGGAATAATTATCATAACACTCATAATTATTTTCTTATATTATTATTATTATTATTATTATTAGGATTAGTAGCAGTAGTATTAGTTGTATTATAATAATTATTAGTAGTAGTAGAAATTGTTGTTGTAGTGCAGTAGAAGTAGTAGTTGTAGTACTTGTTGTTATCAAGGAAAATATTAAACTTGATCATGTACTGTAGTATCTAATGTGTGCTTTGCTGTTGGTTAAGTCTTAAAGGAAACATACTTTTGTTGTTCCTTAACTGATTATAAATTTATCTGAACTTGAATTAATCCTAATGTATTATTTCAGTTATCTGAAGAAAGTGGGTAACATTTCATATAAAACGAAAACTAAATAATATCCATGCAGTTTAAGTTATAATCACAATATTTTCTCCATCTTATACATACAATAATTTCATATACACGTATATACATGTATATATTTTCACATTAAATAAAATATACAAAATATTACTTTCCGCAGTAAGATTACTATTTTCCTCACAAATTTGGACTAAAATCAAAATCAATTGAGCCTTTATGTCGCAACTGTATATTTCCAACATTTCATACTAAGCATTCAAAAGGTGATTTCCTTATTTCTGCAACAAAATGTAACAAAATGTTAGCCTGCTTTTATTGTATGCGATAGGGAGAATTGTCAGGAAAGATGATTATACTACGAACATACTAACACTGGTCCAATACCTCTTGCAGTAGGGAACACTACACACCCCTCATGTCAATTAACTTCCTTGCCCCTAACATCCATACATATGGACAACTCCATACATTTGTGTACAAAGTAAAGGGTGGCCTTTTTATGCAGTAGTGGCATGCAAAATTGCCTTGAAATTCAGTCATTTACAAAATCATACTGAAATGTTGCTTTAATATGACTAAATTAAACATCTGCATTATGTCATATGATTTAAAAATAGAGGACACAACACTTCAGAAGCCGGTTTTATACATTTTTTCTGGGTCCAGCATTATTACTAATATTTTGCAATGGATAGAATATTTTGTGGCATTGCATTCATTCTACATTGTACAGAAATCGCTAGGGTTTTTTTTTTCAGTGTTGGGCGTATGTGGTCCGTATAGCTCTGCATAGGACCATAGACATAGTAGGTGTGCTAACCATTCTACTTACTCAAATATCAGTCCCCACCAAATTTAGACCAATTCAAATGTCATTAACTGAGTACACCGACAGCCTTAAGTTTTTATGTATAATTGACATAAATGTATACCATTTGATTTGACAGCTTGCGTGGAAAGCTATATATGGGACTATGTGTGAGCCTTTATGCTAAGTATACAACTTTTGCTGCACATTAGACAGAAACTAAAGACAGATAAAGCCAAAATGTGATAATGTACAACAGAAAACTTACTAGAGAGAGAACAATATCAAGTGAAATATATCCAGCTATAACGCAACCCATAATTTAAAATAAAAATATAACCCCCAAAAAATTGGCTTCTTTGCTTTTCTACACCATATGCATACCTGCCAATCCTGAAAGCCAAAAAATATGAACAAATTATCTAAAAAAATTAAAAATAAGAACATTCCTGAATTTCCAGTACATTACTACAGACAAATTTGAACAATGATAGGAACAGAGGAATTAAAATTGCTCTTTTCTTTTCCCAAAAATAGGAATATTCCTATCTAATAGGAACAGTTGGCAGGAATGCATATGTAATTAAAGTTCCCCGGACATCCAAACACACGTTGGCTTCTGATGATGCCTATGTATTGGTCTGTACATTACCAAATCATTAACCATTTTGTGAAAATATGCATCAAATGTTTTTAAACATTAAAAAACATTTTTCTGCACTTCGCTAAGCCCTGCCACTAAAAAAAAAATCTTCCAGATCATCTTTATACATATTCTGCATGTGACATCATCATCTTTTGATACTTGAGCTGAACAACAGACAGAGTTATGTGCCTTTCATTTCTGTGTTGTATGTTTTTATGTAAATGTTTCTCTCTGATATACAGTAGCCATGACTATTATGATTCAAAGGCTGTCAGAGGAGGTATTGTGTGATACTACAGGTGTACGTAGTAATAGCAATGAATGTGAAGGCACATACTGTAAAACCAGAAATTTTTGCGAGTATTTAACTTTCGCAAAATTCGTCAGGAGTCCAGATTCGCAAAAGTAAAATGCACTCGAAAGCTTGTGTCTACACAAGTTTTTGAATGCCGTTAGTCGTTACAAGACCATGTAGGCCTACTAGACAAGTCACATAACTCCAGCAAGGTACACAACAAGTAATTAGTGCGCTGTAACTTACGATGGTCGCAATGCTTCATTAGATGAAACGGTGTTTCAGAGGCATAAAAACACATTTTCTGAAAGTTGTTGTGATCATTTATTCAATAAAACACCCAAATGCTTCTTCCAAGCAATTTCGCTATATTTCATTTTTTTCAAGGTCGGTCATTCGCGAAAGTTTCATGTACGCAAAATGGCCATTGGCTCCTATTCGTGAAAGTTTCATGTCACAAAAATATAGTGTTTTACAGTATCTTTGTCTATCATTCAGCTCAAGTAATACAAGATGATGATGTCACATGCAGAATATGAATTAAAGATGATATGGCGGATACTTTTAGAGGTGGGGCTTAGCAAAGTGCAGATTCTTTTTTTTTTTTACATATGTTGCATATTTTCACAAAATATTTAGTGATTTGGTGATGTACAGACCAACAGGCATCAACAAAAGTCAACATACGTGCGGATGTCAGGGAACCTTTAAAGATTGTGTCAGAGATGTGCAAGTCAATAACTTCCCTTCATTATCAATACCAAACGGTAGTTTAGTACTTACAAATGGTGTGTTGAAAGTTTGAGATCCATACGTCACAAACTTGTTGTTTTAAGAGAAAAAAACAATAACGATATGCTACCAGAATATTGTTCTTTCCGAGAGTTTGAATTTTGCTCAAATTGCAGATTACGGTTATGTGTACGTTCGCACAACCAGCGGAGCACACTGATTGGTTAAACAGCTACACTCCGCGCGACCTTCGGCTAATGGCTACTTGGACAATTTTGGAACTAACGGAAAGGCCCATGTACGTGCACGTCACTGTGCAAATTTGAAGTTTAAATGTCCAGATTTTCACCAAAAGTATGTATTCTACCCAAAGGATCGATGACAGGTGTTTATTTATACTAATCTTCACATTGTGAATGATTTGAGCTGATTTCATACATTTTTGACAAATCCCGAACTCTATCGTTAAAGATGGTTTGATTTTGCTTTCAAACCTATTTCCCATAACCGTTGGACAAGATATCTCATCACACATGTTCAAAGGGTTAAAAGAATCTCAACAATATTTCCTTGAAGATTAAAAGAGTGATTTTATTCTACACATTTTATGCTATATAGACTGGAACTGTTAACGTAAAATTTTCCAGATGGGTTTACTATTACTTACAGTCAATTTTCATAGATCTTCATAGTGAAAGCAAATGTTTACAAACTTCTTGTATTATTTCTTTTTTATTTTGTATATCAGCTCAAATATCAAAATCCTTCCATGTTTTAAATTGAGCCTTAACACTGTTATACTACGCCTGGGAGAGAGCTCCACACTAACTTTTTTGTTACTTGCCCCTTGGACGAAAAAAATATCTTTTTCTCACTTTTACTTGCACAGAAAAAAATATTTCCTTGCCCCGAAATACATAATTTAAAAAAAAAACTCTAATTTAACTCCTAAGCTAAGGTGCTTTCATGGCATTGAAAGTTCATTATTTTAATTATGGGGGTAACAAGAGTGATTTTATGAATATCACTTTTTTAAATTCCACCTTAAACAGTATTGCTCAACTCCTGCTCAATTCGTACGGAGAAACACCCTACCGTACGGGATTTTGGCCAACTGTAGGTAGTAGGGGAAAATGACTTTCCGTAGGGGGAAAGTCAAGGATTTTGATGATTTGTAGGGGATGTAGGGGGTTTTGACAATTTTTGAGAAACATTCTTAAATCCCAGAAGGATTTCAAAGAATTTCTGCATATATTCGTCCATTTTGTCCATCTCCAGTGAAGAAATCATGATCATCTATTACATTTATTAAGATTATTTTGTAGAGGAAAATGTACCTTTGTACGGCAACACATAGGTTCGTAAGAGAAAATTGTGTTATTGAGGCGTAGGGGAAAAGTGGTGTCTGTAGGGCAAAATACACATGCGGCGTAGGGGAAAATTAAAATTTTGAGTGGCAGCCCTGCATCAATGACACATAAACTAGAACAGACACATGGCACACAGTTCTTGTTTAACACCCAAGCCTCCTAACTAAAAACAGAAAATACAGTACAAACAAATTGGTAAAAGTAAAAACTGATATTTTGCCCACTTCTGGTTACATTTTAGACAATTTTCCTCACTTGAAAGTGAAATTTGTTCTCGCCTATGTTATTGAGGCGTAGGGGAAAAGTGGTGTCTGTAAGGCAAAATACACATGCGGCGTAGGGGAAAATTAAAATTTTGAGTGGCAGCCCTGCATCAATGACACATAAACTAGAACAGACACATGGCACACAGTTCTTGTTTAACACCCAAGCCTCCTAAATAAACAGAAAATACAGTACAAACAAATTGGTAAAAGTAAAAACTGATATTTTGCCCACTTCTGGTTACATTTTAGACAATTTCCTCACTTGAAAGTGAAATTTGTTCTTGCCTATCGGGCAAATAAATTTGAACTCTTTAATTTTTTACTTGCCCCACATGAAGTTTTACTTTCCCCAGGCAAGCAGGCAAGTGCTAGTGTGGAGCCCTTTCTATGATCTCTAGTTGTCTCAAATAAATATGTAGACAGCACAACACAAGAGGGCGGTGGTTAGAGATATGCTTGTCAGAGGTAGATCTGAATACAGTGGAAATGTTCTTCTTGCAACAACAAAATGACAAGAATCTAACGAACAAAAACATCACATGAGACAGCATTTATTTCCTTATAAATTTGTTACAGGAAAGATAACATCTTAAAGCCACAGGCTAACAATGATCACAATCTGAAAAAAAAAAATGTGAGCTGCATATTCCTCCATGCTCTAAGTGTTCTTGTTTTTATTTTTGTTTTCTTGATCTTGTTCTTCTTCTCCATCTTACTCCCCTCCTTCATCTTCTCTTCCTCCTCCTTTGTTCTTCTTCATCCTCTTCTTCACATCTTTCCATAATCCTGATCCACAAGTCAGTAGAACATCTCAAGACTTTGCTTTCACTCGGGATGTAACGTTGTAAATTTCATTGCTGATTTCTGAACATGACTAATACTCCCATTGCCATCTGGTGACATCTGTTATCTCGGGAACCTTGTCAAAAACTTACTCATCTTCACTCAAAGAAACTTCACGTTTTCTTGGAAATTTGTGTATTTTTGTCTCAGGTTTACACATCAAATTAGGGCTTCGTGTTCGGTCCTTTTTAATCACTGGTACAGTGATACTGTCTAATCTGTCTGTTTACAAACTAACCATAAATCTTGTGAAACTGTTTTTTTGTGTGTGTGTGTTTTTGCACAAGAAAACATGATAGTACAGACATCCAACACGTTCACTTCAAGTAAAACATGGTAATTTTTTTGGCATAAATTCTGTTCCTCTTTAATATGACATTGCATTCATGTCTATGACCTTTCATTTCAAGACAGAAACACACCAACCTAAGGACTAGATTTAGCTTTGCCAATTGTATTAATCTTCTAACTTTTTATAGAGATGGGGTGTCTTTTGATAATTCATGTAAACAAGATGTAAGGTGGCCAGCTGTACTTCAAGAAATCATGTCCATAAATTTTAGCTAAGCTGTAGCACTGTACATAAAAAGAAGCAAATAAAAGTGGAGTTTTCACAAAAACAATAGCATCTGGTGAAAAAACAGCCACAAACCCAATGGAAAGTTGTCAATGTTGTCAATAAAAAACAAGGTGGTTCGCGAACGAGTCTCGCCTGATGTTCGCGATCAATAAAACATGCAATATGACCTTTTGACCCCTAGATGAGCTTTGACCTCTCTATCCTCACCAACAAAACATGTGGTATTACCCACTGATCATTTGTTCGAAGTTTGAACAAAATTGATGCAGAAATACATCATTTGACTTTTTGACCGCTAGAAGACCTTGACCTTTCCATCCTCATCAATAAACATGCAGTATTACCCACTGATCATTTGTTCAAGTTGGAACACAGCTGATGCACGAAAAAATAAATGAGTGAAAATTAAACAAAAACTTCAAGAAAAAATGATGCACATGGCCTCATATCACTTGACC
>JZLH01S0616486.1:21911-32475 GCA_001188425.1 Eucidaris tribuloides
CAGAGTTATTACTAAAAAAATCATGAGGTCTCTGCACTGGAATAAATTTTCATAGCTACAGCCAGCTACTTCACTCAAATCACAATTTTCCACTATTTCTGTGTGTGATTACTCATTTCAATCACAAGGGATGACTTTTTTTTGTGTGCCTATTTTATTCCCCCTCTTACCCCCTTGTTGTCATGTAAATGCCTGCGTGCATGGACTTGCGTTCTATCATCGGTGAGTACAAGAGTTTGATTTTAACCACTTCGTTTGCCAAGTTTTGCTCGGGTTTTTATCTTTTCATATTCTTTTTTTTTCACATCTCTTCAATTCCTTTCACTCGGTCTGGACTGTTGACATGTATTGGTATACTAGCTGCCTGTGTCATTTAGTGCTAGTATTTCATGTGGCTTGGGTACTATCATACATTTGCAGCTGGTGTATTTTCTTTCTGTTCACTGAATTGACTTCCATTTTCTATTTATTTTTCTTACTTTTTGATTGATATCATTGATTGATTTCATTCCAGGTAGTTGGGACAGATTGTGATCGTTCTAACAGAGTATTACTAAAAAAAATCATGATGTCTCTGCACTTGAATAATATTTTCATAGCTACAGCAGTACTTCACTCAAATCACAATTTTCCACTATTTCTGTGTGAGTGTACTCATTTCACATCACAAGGGAGTGACGGTATTAAAACTCAATCTATCAATCTCGTCTCGACCGAAACCGAGACAATCTAACAAGTCACTCATTTCTCATATACTCATCGACCCTTTTCAATTTATTGCACATTTATATCAATTCACATCCACTTTCACTTGTACTATACACTCTACATCCTTTGGGTCATTCATAGAGCAATACTGCCCTCTAGTGAGAGACTTCTGCCAGTGTCTCACGGGCAACATAGTTCAGTCACTCGGCGAGTCTGCCTCTACTGTCACACACATGACTCTCCCTCACACACAAACATTCATTACTTCTCCAGTGCTATTTGCTCAACGTTAACCTAACCAGTGACCATACTTTTCACTCATAATCCACCTAACTTGCTATTACATTGATTTAAAACATGTAACCAAGAACTAAAGCCATGGAAAATATATAAAAAGGATTATTATGTGATTGTGTAAAGAACTTGCGCCAGCTAAAGTGGCCGTTTCGTTGGATATGATCAAGTTTGCCGGACCAGGTATCTGTGTGGACTATGATTTCAAATTCACCATCGACGGTAAGTAGTTTCTATATTGTAACTCTCCAAAAAGATTTTAAGTCTGGTGAGGGTGAATATATGTAGTGATGTTAAATTGTAAAATTTAATGTGTGTATGAGTGACTGTACTTCAACTAATACTTTTGAACACATTGGACAACTAGTCTACTGGCCACTGGCTGGAAACAGCTGTTGTGGGCTCGTAAAATTTCTTCTTGTGCTTGTCTAACGTGGAATCTACGTATTACTACTTGTAAAACATCACATTTATTTGCTCTACTGGCTAGTAAAAATCTCGGTTTAAAGACTCATTTGCTTGTTTATTCACTGGTTCTTTCTGTAAATATTACAACTATTGGAAAAGTAATAAAGACTTTGTTTATGGTTGTTGAGGTTTAATTAAGAAATAAAGTTAAACTTTGATGTCTGAGCTTGAATGGATAAATGAACACCCTACAATCCAAACTTCATAAAGTTCTACTGCGACTATGATATGTACAGAGATATGTGCACAAGTGGATAAATGATACACATAAGTATCCAGTGGACTTTTTATGGTAGCATGGTCATCTATGAGGAAAATAGGAACACTCCACGGTGAAACTAGCCACTCATAGATACGACTCGAGTATAAAGCAATGGATAATAACTCAGAAGTCCCAATTTTATAGGGCTCTGTTTTTAGATTTTGTCAGAGATACTAGTAGCATTAACTCTTTACACGCGGTATTCGCATCCATCCACTCCCTGCAGCATGCGGGATTCGCATTTCACGCTCAAACGTAGAAACGATTGTATTCACCCGAATTACACTGATTTTCCCAATACTAGCAGTAATCTGTTTGTATTGTTTACATTCCTCAAGTACGGAGGTATTATGTTAGATTCTTAAGGTACCAGAAAAATCGATAAATGCAATCAAGGCATCGTGATACAATAGGACAAGGATTATTCGCAAGTTAACTTTGATAAGTACTTAAAAGGTCAATTACAATAAGACGCGCTATTAACTAATAATCTCTTCATTCACTTCTTATTTGGTGACTCATCTCTTTCATGAACATGTAACAAGTCAGGGTTTTTTGTATAAATTGTGGTTTACCCTCTTGTATTATTTGAATGGAGTTCTATATTTTCAACCAGGAAACTTAGAACTACATATATGTTGGTTACAATCAGCCATTACTTTACAAAATTCAGATGTATATTTCGAAATACCCTTTATGCATTTAGAAGGTCTGTAAAATGTACTTCAACTTTGGTTTCGGACATTTTTCCTAAAAACGTTGTTGTGCAAAGTTATTGCTAGTGTAAGTCAGTTAGTTATTTCCTTTCCCGATACTGAGCGCTCTTTGAAATTAACTCCGCACGCACGGGATTCAGGGTCCCGCACACAAAGAGTTAAGAATGATGTAGCTCAGATTAAAACTGGAAGCAATAATAAATGATACCAGTGAGAAAAATAAAAACAATTGGTATTATGTACATGTACGTCACAATAAACGAGTAAAATGGAAACAATACAGTAAAAAACTAAATAGAAAAAAGAAGGGGAAAATATATGACTAAGTTAGAAATTGAACGCACAGAAAGCCACCCAAGATATTAAACTTTTGTCAGGATTTTCTTTTCTCAATTTTTATGATGGGGGGGGGGGCATACATTAACATGTATGACTGTGAAAATTTAACCACAGAGAACTGGAACAATTTAAATCCCATATTGTTGACACTTTCAATTTTGATATTTCCCTTTAATAATTGCAATTCTGTTATTCCCTAAGGGTCCTGTTGAACAAAACAAAATGACTGAAAAAGAATACTTTTACAAGTGTAGATTTACATATTCATCTTGTAATATGTAAATTGTACAGTCAGAATGTTCCTTATAAATAATTTGCTTTCCTGCAGATATAGGTCTGTAGGTCTGTCGATAATGGGGGCTCTGGTATTTCTCTGTACTGTTGACTAAATGGATTAACTACGGTCTATTCACTGTAAATAAAAATTAGTGAAAAATATGATTTTCATCATGTGAATGCATCATACATATATCAGCACTGCCCTATGGGATGTTTTCATTGAAACTGGATGTTCTTACATGATTAAAGTTTATGATCTAATAGGTACATTCATAAATGATCAAAGCGGTCATATGATGAGACACATTCCCTACAGGGACATTAACGTCTAGCATAGAAGCGATGGCAGACGTAAAACTGGTATCATCATGTCTATCTTTTCTTTATCCAAGCATCCAAGATGCATTAGTCCATCGATTAATAGGACTTCAAGGTCATGACGATATTTTTGGGCCGGTTGCTCAGACTCCAGTCTGACGATCGTCAAGGTGCCACCATCTTGTGCTACAATATCCCCCTTGTTCATATTTAGCGCCGATTATTGACTGATTTTGGTTTGTGTTCACGTTCCGGTATATTTTCCCCCTCTTCTTGACGGGAGTACGGTGTTTGTGGTTAAATTGATGGGTATATTTGCGCAGGATGTCACCCCAGAACATGCGTGCGTGTACAAAAAATTCCCAGTTTGTACAGTGTTGGGTTTGGTCGTTGGTGCTGTTTGAGCCAGACTTCGGTCGGCGCAAACTGCGGTCAACTCGAGCTTTTATGTCTGGGTCCAGTGCAGCATGAATACTGGATAAACTTGGTTCGTGTGGGATCATGATTTGGGGGTAGTTTGTGAAGTGGTGTTGTGTATGCTTGAATAAGCCCGATTGACTAATGTATTCAAATTTAGTATGCATGTTTTCTCTCACAAGACCCAGAAAAAAATATAATCAATATCTGGGTCCCATTGCATAAAACTTGCGATCAATTGCAAATCCATAAATCAATTGGAAGCCTTCAAATACTACTTTCTGATTGGTTGCAATCAACTTGCCATTTATTTTTGAGAGTTGCAATCAACTTGCCATTTATTTTTGAGAGTTGCAATCAAATTACAAATTATAATAAGACAGGGTCCTGGTAATGAACAATATTATGATCAGAATTGTTCATACAGTTTGTGCAGATTTTGCATTATGCAATGTTAGGCAAGCCACGACGAATGTCGAAGCACATTTTGCTGGAGAAACATTTACAATTGTTGCTTGTTATTTCCATATGCAGTAAGTTACCTGCCTTTAGGGTCATGGTCGTGGGGGAGGGGGCGGGGTGGGGACACCCAATATGTATAATGCTGTAACCATGCGTGTACACGAAAATGCAAATTTGGGGTAGTAGTTAGAAGTAGAATGCGGATCCGTGTTTACAGTAGCATATCAAAATACCTAATTTGGGGGAGTATGGGGGGTATTTTTCGATGAATCCACTCTTTGGGGTATACCTGAAAAAAGATACTTACTTTGGGTACTTTTGTTCATGTAAAATCTGCGTTTGGGGTTTACCTGAAAAAAATCCTTGCCACGGGTATTTTGTTCACGTAAAATCCACATTTTGGGTCGCTTTGACAACTTGTTGAAATCCTAGCTTCGGGTTATTTTTTAAATCAATGTACATGGTTACAACATTTATACATGGGTGCCTCCCACCCCCCTGGGGTCACTGTTGTCAAGTTCAAATAAGGGCTCATGGCTGTAACTTTGTGAAAACTGAATTATTGTTGTTGTTGTTGTGTGAGTTATTCACACTTCATGTACGTATTTGGTGTAATGACATTTCTCAAAAAATGTGGTGCATATAACAAGGTTCAAAATCTGACCACCATTTGACTGACCAAAGTGTGAAAAAAATATTTAAGGGGGAGAATTACTTGTTAAACAATGAATTTAGGTCTTTTCTAGGGTAAAAATAAATGTATTTTCAGTTCTTGAAACCTAGAACCTTGAATCTGTCATACTTTTTGAGGAAAAAATCAGATTTATGGCCATTTTTGGCCAAAAAAACCCATTTTGGGGTGACAAAATTTTTCACCAGCAACTTTGAAATGGTTGTAGTATCCACAAATTAGGATTAATCTTACTTCTTTTTGTTTATTTTCATTATAGTTTGTAGCATATTCTTTCCAGTGACACTGTATTTGCTGTAATTTACTACATACTTTACATGTATTACCCTTTGCTGTGACAAATGATACCCCCCAAAAGCCCCTTTTGAGAGTGATGCATCTTTTGAACCACTATAACATCTGATCTAGGAAGGGGCTAGAAGGCTGAATTTCCCCTCGTTTTATGCAGAATTTAATTAGCTACGAGCTTATTAGGATTTGATTTTACTCACAAATTAAAAAACTGGAGAAAAATGCAAAATGCTACCCCCACCCCAAAGTGTGAAAAAATCAGGGCATTTGTTAAACAAAAATATTTTAGGAAAACCAATTGCGCTACAGACGTGAAAATTTAATCAATTATGCTCAATATACTTCCCCATAAGTGAGCAGATTTCTGATACAGTAGCCTTCATACTTTTTTCAAAATAATTTTTTTAACAATGTAAATTTACTGATATTGGACCCAAATGTCAAAAACACACCCTGTACAATCTACTATTTTCATAAAGTATTGAAATTTATGGATATTTTCTCGTCTAAAACTACCCACCTGTTTTTATGAGTACATTTTCAATACCAAAAATGCAATATGCATACATTAGTTGTTGCTATGTCTGCCAAGCCTCCAACAAGCTGTCAGGTTGATAAGAGCAACCTTTGTCAAACAAAATAGTATGTATAAAATTTTGCATTATTATGAAACTGTTCTAAAGGCAACATATGCCCTAGTCTGGCTTCCAGACATTTACATTTACCCATCTTTATATTGATAAGGAAACTACTGTCTTCAGTCAAATGGTTTTAATAATACAAGAGTCTTGATTTAAGGCAAAGTAAGTATCTCTGGAGGTAAAACAGTCGAAAAATGAGTGTACTATGGAGGTAAAAAAAGTTGCATGGTCTAGAACTGAGACTACATATGCCCAGTAGCTTCACTGCAACATCCCTTAACAAAAAAAATTATGACATGAAAGCATATTTTGCATTTCTGACTTCAGAAATGAATTCAGCACAAAATTTCGGTCTAGAAAACGCATCTTTCATTATGAAAACATAAAGATCATTTTTTTAGTATTTGACAGTCAAATGGTGGTAGAATCTTGAACCTTGTCATATGTTGAGAAAGATGGTACATTTGTATGTTTCTTTGACTATCATGTTCTGATGGTTGTCATGCCTCAGCAGCACAAGATCAGGCAGGAAGTATGCCTTTTAAACTTTTCACCAGTGTGTCAGACAGGTGATTGAGTAATTAAGTTTTCACCTGTTTTCAGGAACTCGGTAATGCACTTTGAACATGAGAGGGTGAGGCGTTCATAATTGGCCCACTAGGAAATTTCATCTAAAAGATGTGACTGGTGTTTTTCTATTGAGAATATCTTCGTGGATACCTTTTCCAACGTACAGTATGGTAGTACTAGTAGATTCAGTTTTGAATTATATATCATGCATTGAATTAGATCCTCACTTGGCAGAGTGATAAATGCATGAAAATGAAGGAAAGGAGGTGTGTACATGGTCTTCTGTTTTCTCACTTTCATTTCATTTGAATTTCATAGTTTTTGCATAAAAACAGATGGGGCCTATCATGTGTTTACAGACCTCCCTTAGTATTATCTTTATCTCAAATTTGGATCCCTTGTAACATGACTGTAATGGTTTTGTGATGTATTCTGTCATTGGTATTTGACTTTTTTTTTTTAGACATTCTCTGACTTTTTGAAAGCATTGAGTGGCATCCCGAGTCAGGATTACTGTCTTTGTAATCTTGTAGAGTCAAAGTAAACCTGTTGAAGACAAAGTATGCAATATCTCTGACTTGGGTCTATGGAGAATGGATGTTATATTGAAATCAAATAGTTTCTGGCATGTTTAAGAGATAAAGTAATCATTATGATCATCAAGTTAAACTACACGGTTGTGATAACAGTCAATGTCAGGCAAGTTGTTAAGAACTATATTTCTAGTTGACTTGTGAAAGACAGTAAAGAGACACCTTGTTCTTCGGTTTATGGAAAATGTGCGTTGAAGCAAAATCAAAACAGCTTTCAACGGGTTAATCATTCAGCCTGCAAACATGTCGTCATCAGGCGCACAATCCCCTTTGAATGTTTGTTATCGCACTGGAATAATTCCGTCCTCGAATCATTTGCGGACGGCTCGCGATACACCGCCAGCCAGTCCAAATACCATCCCCTGCAAGGGGACAAATTGGGTTGTGGGGATGGACAGGTTTGAACTTTGACGGCACCCGCCAAGTGTAGCCGCCGGGGAGGTGTGACAGTGTTGACCCCGCTAATAGTGCATGCGCTGGAGTGTGCATGAGTGACGGAATTTTTCATTGGATCCTAACAGTCGTATGACAGGTTGAGGGCTGGAGGCGCATGTAGTCGTGGGATCATAACGGAACAGTTGGACTGTGCGAATTATGTCATCCTTGCGACGCTGGCAGCTATGGGTGACAGCATGCTGTCAGAGGGCAGCGGTGCTCGAGAAGTGCAAAACCGCACACGAATGAAATGAAAACAAATACTGACCCATTTGTTTGATTTAGGCAATGAATGAGTGTTTAGACGTTAGGTGTTGTATTGATAAGTATTAACAGCTGTTAAAGTGTGCGACTTTCTCACACAGACGTATATGTCAGTAGGCTACAGTATGTTCACATCTGGTTCTGACAGCACCGGGTTGTTAACATGTCATTTAGCACTTCCTAGTCCTGTTCATAAATCACATACAGCTGCCTTATGGATGATGGGACCTCTCATGGCATACTTAACCCTTGCAGTACCTTTAATCTGCAGTCCATAAACATTGTACATAATTTGGTGACAGAGGGCCTAAAAGTATCAAATGTAAACAGACTACACACCCCTACTAGGAAGCAACAGAAAGATTTAGCTAGGTATATGATTGCTGAAAGTATTATTAAAATTGTTTGGGAATTCCTGATGATCCCATTGGATAGTTCTGTTTATGTTTTACCCATTAATTGTCATATTAATTTCTTGCTAAACAAGATATGAGTTCTCAAATTCTATGATACAAATTGCTGTCATGAAGCATAAACATGGATGATTTTATCATATACTACACCAGCACGGTTGCTCTCTTTCTGACCATATGGAAACAAGTGAGAAAAGTTAATTATGGTTGCATAGTTTGATTGTATTGATGTGATCAAAACAACTTTGGCAGGTAAAGGGGGGGGGGGGTGGTAAACCCTAATACTGCAGTAGACTTTCATGTTGAAACAAGACTTCCATTTCTCATGTTAACACAGCTTCCAGCTGGAATTCAAGAGATCTTTCCTGCTTGCGATTCAAGTCACGTGACCACTACATTTGTGAATGCTACAAAATGTAACCATACGTGACATCATCTATTCAGCATGTGGCATGTGTAGAGTATTGAATGAGTAAACATATCATAGCTCCTTGCGTATGACAACAGAAGTACCAATGATAAAAGATAACACTATTTGCAAACTATGGAAATATGTGTTTTATTAGATAGCGTGGTATTCTGTGTGTACTCATCACTACCATGAGAAATGAGAAATAAAAGTAATTTAAAAAAATGTAGACTTTTCAAATTTTGCCCAAAAGTTTGCTGTCCAGGTACTGAAATGCAAACATTATATTTGAGATGGATTGTATGCATTGCTAGGTAAATTCTGATTCATGACTCTTAGACTGAAAGTGATACAAGCGTCACTCTCTTGATGAATTTTGCATTTCCTGCGGAAAGTTTGAATTATCTCGCTGGAGATTGCCAATTTTATGTTTCAGAAATATCTGGAGTTGGCAAATGTTTGTACCACATTATTGACAATGTAGCTGTGTATATGCGTGTGTGTCTCACAGTCTGTGCATTTTGGTTGTGGGGTGGGGGGGGGGACCTGGTTCTGAGCAAAGTAAAGAAAGAATCATGACAGAAGGGAAGAATGGTGATTATGCTGAGACTCTTTCTGCCCTGCCTGAGTAATTAAATTTAGAATCAATGAAAAAAGGGGGTGTGGAGATCATGGAATCTCTTAAAATAGAGAGAAGAGGATTTAGGTTACAAGCGTGAATGACATTTAATTATTGTTGTGTGCCGTAGAATCCGCAGAATCCCTCAATTTGCACTCAAAAAGATCAGCAAAATAAACATGCCTTGAAAGTGACTCTGGTAGAATGTAGGGCATTTTAAGTATATGGCACCCTTGTACTTTTTGTCAACTATTGACAAAATTTGTGGCCATGGCAACAAAGTGCAAATTGTCAAACAATTTATGAAATAAACATGGATTTAAGTGGAAAAGTAGATTCACCTGCATGCTTCTTCTCTAATTCACCAATGTGTACTGTATTTTACATCATTTTCAAGTTGTCCGGCATAAAGGTTTCCAATTGATGAGCTGAATGCTTTGGGAATTGACTCCTGGCTATCGCAGTCAGTCTCGCTAATCTTATAGTCAACTATTCCCAGTATTTGTAGCTGTGGTAACAGAGTGCAGTTTTAATTGAGAAATTTATGACCAAAACATGGTTTTAGGGGAAAAGATCTAACCACATGATGAACATGTCTACCCAACTCTTCCAACGTAAACTCTAGATCCAATTTGTGTTCTAGATCATTTTGTGGGCTGTCCGTGATAACGTTTCGCACTTGATGAGCTTGATGTTTCGTGAATTGACTCTCAGATGCTGCAATCGTTGTCGTTGGTCTAGTTTCTATACTGACGTCCAAAGAACATCGATAGGTCAGAGAGTCGGGAACTCTACGCTGTTTGTTCATCAACACATCTGGACCTTGAAATTGACTCCCCAAAAGAAAACATCCGCGAGGCAGCAGGATGAATGCCAAGCGCAAACTAATTCAGTAGCATGGATGTCGCACCAATCACACATTGATCAACAACTCTGGCAATGCCTACCTAACGTACATGTAGATGCTGCTAACTATGCCCTTATTGTACTTTACAGATGCTGCTTGACTATGTTACCACTGAGTGTTCCTCTTTGCTGTGATAAATTGCAAAACATATGGATAGTCATGTGTCTGTTTTCTGAATGATGACTGCAAAATATTAAAAAAAATGGAAATGTGTCAGAACTTAGATATGTACAACGCCCCAGGCGTGTTTTCCATTTGACGAGTATGTTAGAAAATACAACTTTGGTAGATCATTTAAGCCCCAGTATAGTTTTGTTAAATGTTAAAAAATGGAATTCTTTGCAATTATGTTTTTTAGATACACCTACATGATCTATCAATGCCCTGAAAATTGCTCGCTCTGAAAGTCTGAAAGTCCATTTTTTGAGAAATTACTGAAAATGTAAAATGTCGGGGGGGGGGGACCCC
>JZLH01S0616486.1:32568-50835 GCA_001188425.1 Eucidaris tribuloides
TTTGTCACTTAAAACAACTTTCAGTAGGTTTGATGTTGTTTTCTGATGTCTGGGGTGACAGTAGAATACTTTGTGAAAGATTGACAAAAAAAATAAATTGTCTGATTGACCAAAACTGTACTTGTGCTTTAAGTTTGCAAGTATGCAAGTCCTGGGGTTACTGTTTAACATTAATGTTATCACTTTCAGGGTCATCAGTTACTGGTGCTAAGGCGAGAAATTCAAATTTGTCTGCAATAGAATATACAAAATGTTACTGAGAAGAAAAATGCTTTAGAAATGTGTGGTTGGATGACATGAAAAGTAATTCTTAGAAACAAATTTATGTCAACAAATTCAGGTAATGTTAGCATGCCTGAAGAGATCGCTTTGCAAATTGGCAAAATTGAGACAAGGAAAAGAACATGACAAAGATCTAAAGTTGCATACCTGTATTAACAAGACTGTCTGGTGAATGACATTGAAATTATTTTGTATTTGTGCTTGTGTGGAGAGGGGAAAACTATTTGTAATTCAAGGGTTTGAATTTCAAGCAGATGACCCCAAGTGTTTGGAGTGTATTCTGAGTTCAAGGCTTCGTTGATCGCATATCGGTCTGGACTTGCGTGCTAAATTGCCCGTTGTACCCCTCTTGCTTGATTCAACGGCATTTCGCCGCTTGTCACGCTGGCTGCGTACACTGCCCATGAAGCATTCGATATTTGTGAGATATTGACAGCTAATATGAAGATCCTCGCAATCCAATCCTCTCATTCATCTGACGCTAATCCATTCTGAAGCTGCATCCTTGCGTTTTCCCCCGATCTATATTATTCGTAAATGCCGGGGTCATCCGTGGACACTCGCGTGGTGGCGCGAACCCGTAACATTCCACAAATAACAGCACAATTGACCCTAAACCGCTACCCTATTCTACAAGGTATAGGACTAAATATTTAACTCAATCATTTCTTAACACTTGCTGCTTCATTCGCCAATTTGCACTGATCATTAAATGCACTGAAGACAATGAGAGGGGATTTACTGATCCCTCTTAATCCTTATTATTAAATGAAAGGGATCATTCAGAGAGGTGAAATGCGATGTAATAAATAAAATACAGAGAGAGACAAATGAAAAATGTATTACATCGCATTTCACCTCTCTGAATGATCGCTTTCATTGAATGATAATAATAAAAATGTGTCCGCCTTGGACTATTTAACATAACAATGTCAGAATTGTGAGCTTTGGTATTTGTTCCTCGGTCGTCGTGTCAATGCCGTTAACCAGTTATGGCCTGGTGGTATTGTCGCAGCCCGGATAGCTGTAGACGCGGATTCGAGTTTCGAATCTTTTGGTTCATTTTTTCCGACATGTATTGTTAAAATTATATGATCAGCAGTTGCGATTAAATACAGACGGGACAAATGAAAATTTATTACATCGCATTTTCACCTCTCTGAATAAATTTCATTTATCATATGATAAATAATGTGATTGCCTATGTGACTTATTTAACTATAACAATGTCAAGAATTGTGAGCTTTGGTTTTGTTCCTCGGTCGTTCGTGTCAATGCCGTTAACAGTTTATGCCTGGTGGATATTGTCGCAGCACCGGATAGCTGTGACCGCGGAGTTCGAATCCTGCGGTTCATTTTTTTCTGACATGTTTGTTAAAAATTATATGATCAGCAGTTGCGATCTAAAAATAGAGAGAGAGCAAATGTAAAATTTATTACATCGCATTTCACTCCTTTCTGAATAAATTCATTTTAAAGCCCAAGTTTGTTTTTGCGGGATTTTTCTGTTATTTGAAAGCTTTTATGCCCAACGTCTAACCGTGCAATATAGATTCTGAATGTCATGTAGTTGTTTTGTGATTATTTAATGAAATCTGTGTGGAACACCCCCAAAATTTTACATTATAGCATCTAAGGGTTAAAAAAGGATTTAAGGTTACATGTGTTATACCTCATCTGAAGAGGCGACTCGGTTCTTTCAAGATGTAGGTATACTATATAATTATTTTTTTGGTCTTTTGATTTTTTTTAAATTTATTAATGGAAAAATGGTCGGCGGCGGGGGGGACCCCGACATTTTTGACATTGTTTACATTACAGCATCCAAAGGGCTTAAAAATGTTATATGAGTAATACCGTCATCTGAAGAGCTGGTCTGCTCTTTCAGATGAGGTATAACACATGTAACCTTAAAGCTTTTTCAACCCTTTAGGCTATAATGTAATTTTGGGGCGTGTTCACAAGTTTTCATTAATTAATTAAAAAAAAACTAAAGACATTTCAGAATCTATTATTGCAGTTGTTTATGCATTGGGCATAAGCTTTCATAATAACAAAAATCCCCATAAACTTTGGCTTTAATAATAATGATAAAATGTGTCGCCTTGGACTATTTAAATAACAATGTTCAGAATTGTGAGCTTGGTATTTGTTCCTCGGTCGTCGTTGTCAATGCCGTTAACTACCTGGTGGTATTGTCGCAGCCCGGATAGCTGTAGACGCGAGTTCGAATCCTGGTTCATTTTTTTCTGACATGTTTGTTAAAATTATATGATCAGCAGTTGCGATCTAAAATACAGAGAGAGACAAATGAAAAATTTATTACATCGCATTTCACCTCTCTGAATAAATTTCATTTAATAATAATGCTTAAGTTGATTTTGAAGCCTTTCCTAGTAAAAAGGAGAGCATATATTTCACTCAGTCTCTCCAAATTTCTGCTCCAAGTATTACTGTTCCAAATCGGAGTATTCCAATCTTATACCAGCAACTTACCAATGACGGTGACGACAAAGGTGCAGGTGCCCGAGTTGTTGTATTTGTCAGTCGCTATATACTGTACGATGGTCTGTCCAGGCCCAAACTGGTAGCTGGAGGAAGCGTTGGAGGATAAGGTGTAGTTCACTGTGTTGTCCCTGGCCGAGGGGTTTGTCCAGGTAACATTGGCACTGGCTTCTCCATCAGCCAGGGTAACCGTCTGATTACCAGGACAGTAAACGAATGATGGTGGTTCTACATCTACGAAGGTGTCAGTAAAAATTCAAAAGATGAGCATACAATTAACAAATTAGCTTACATTTCAGTCACCATCAATGCTGCATCATCAAAATAATCACACCTTTATCAGAGAAATGAATTATAATATAAACTTATCGTTCATGCAATAAACATACAAACTGCAATATAAAAAGAAGAAAGGTACACATTGTGTAATAATATCTTGCTCACATTTCAACATTTTCGACAGAATGCATTTCAAAATTATGCCATTGTAAGCTTTCAGGGTTTTTCTGACATTTTTCATTCATTTAAATTTTTTTGCATAAATTAGCATACTGAACACTTTTCAAAATGTAGAAATTCTGAAGCCCTTACAAAACCCTATCAGACAAAATAAACAGAAATCAAAATGTTTCCATAAATAAGGGAACAGTATTTCGACCACATACACTACTGTTCCAAATCGGAGTATTCCAATCTTATACCAGCAACTTACCAATGACGGTGACGACAAAGGTGCAGGTGCCCGAGTTGTTGTATTTGTCGGTCGCTATATACTGTACGATGGTCTGTCCAGGCTCGAACTGGTTGCCGGAGGAAGCGTTGGAGGATAAGGTGTAGTTCACTGTGTTATCCCTGGCCGAGGGGTTCACCCAGGTAACATTGGCACTGGCTTCTCCTTCAGCCAGGGTAACCGTCTGATTACCAGGACAGTAAACGAATGATGGTGGTTCTATATCTACGAAGGTGTCAATAAAAATTCAAAATATATTGTAAGCCCCGAAAATGCAAGGCTTTATTGGAGAGATATAAGACTGTATTAGGGAGGGGGGGGGGGCATAACCTGGTTTTATCAACTATGACTAAATTATAGTGATGAAGGCTGGTATACAAAGTCCTTCATCTATGAGTTACAATTCTCCATGTTACAAATACCTGATATTTGCTGATATCTGTAATCAATATCAACATCCAGTGGACTTTTTTTGTAAACTTGCCTACCACTGGGCTGACTAAGAATGAGAATAGCGTCATTGATTTTATACAGCTAATCTGTTTGTATTTTTTTCGTCTTCTTTTCTTTATTTTTATGTGTGAGTCAGAGAAGTCAGACTTTCTGTGCCATAGTGCAGACATGGGCGGAAATCGCTCTCAACACATGCCTGCCGCCCCCCCCAAAAAAAAACTTTCACAACAAAAAAAAGCAAGTCAAACAACATCCTACAAGTGGGGGGCTGATGATACCAAGAAACATTTTTGCTCGCTAAAACAAAATTTCCCGTACCAAAAAAGAAAAACAGCATCTGACAAGCACGGGGCAGGGGGCCAACGACGCCAAGAAACATTTTTGGCCTTCCCACCCCCCCAAAAAAAATTCCCTGCCAAAAGGCATGCCAAACAACATCCCGCAAGCAGTATTTAGTCAGAGATCAAAACTGTATCAAATTGAGACTTTGATATTTTGTCCCATGCCCTCTGTAGGGAGGACACATTCCCCCCCCCCGACCTGCCCCTCCCCCCCAAAAAAAGATATTCTCTGCCAAAAGGCATGCCAAACAGCATCCCACAAGCATCATTTTACATGTAGTCAGAGACCAATTAAATTATATCCAATTGATAATTTGATATTTTGTCCCATACCCTTCGTAGGGAGGACATAGTCTGCAGGCACAGACTTTATTTTGACACTTAAATTTTACAGTGCCTTGGGCCACGATTAATCTTGTTGCTCAGTGTTTGTACGGAGCAGCTATAACACAGGGCCTATGGAAGAACTAGTCTGCAGCACAGACTGTTCAGACCCTGATTTGCGTAGCACAACGGACAAGGGTTTATGCCTGTAAACTAGGGAGGACACATCGTACCCCCCCGCCCCCAAGATTTCTGGCCATGAGTGCAGAGTAGAAGTACTATGTACTCCCTGAACATGCCAGCACTATGCTTCTCTGAATATGTGCTACAATACATAAAAGTTGACAAATACACAAGAAAGCCTCTATTCATCTCTAATCTTTGTGGTCAGACTATATGGGAAATAATATCTGCAGCAAGGGTTCTTTGTGTGTGATCTGCTGTGCCCAGATGTAGACTATAAATTACACCATCTTTCTGATATCTGGTCCCCATATGGCCAGTGGGTAAAGGGTAATCTCAATCAACTCTTGAATATTGTGTTCATGATTTGCATACCCTGAAAGGACCTACATTCTTCTGAGCTAAAGTTAAAAAAAAAAGATCCATCCCCCAGTTTTTACTGCTTTAATTACCAAAACACAGTTATATGTAGGTGTGCAAATCAAAAACATGATCTTAAATGTGCACACATGGCGTTACTGAGTGCCTAATTGTTACCTTGAATCTTTCTTGTGTTATCATCAATTGGTCAAAAATGCACATTAACTTCTCTGTTACACTTGATACATGTATGTATGTCCATAGGCATAGGTGTATGCAGCATTTTTCAAGGGGGAAAGGGTGTTCACCCCTGGCCAAATTATATGTTTATAAATAGTGCACTCTAAATTACCGGGATGTTAAATAAATCCCAATAAAATTATTAAAATTTGGTAGATCTTTTAAGACCTACCAAATCTCAAAAATAATTCACATGGTGTACTCTCCGCAAAATTTGCACTAATATCCATCCATTATATGTAAGTTATTGTGTCGAAAGCAAATTGTATAATATTGCTTTGACCTCCAGACTCCAAATTCAAACTTGACATGTATAGTGTCATCAACATGTAGCTATCTCCACATCAAAATTTTATAAAATAAGTCTCATACATATACTTTACAAATTATTGTGCAGGAATCAATTCACATAAATATGCTGAGCTATGACCTTTGACAGGTCTGCGGGCTGTAAATTTGAACTAGACTGTTATTTTAATGTAATTCACACACACCAAAAATTTCAAGTGTCTCTTATATACAGCTAGTGTATGTATTTTAAGGCGTGGAAACCAATTCTTATTGCTCCATACTTCGTCTGCAGGGACAAACTCCTAACAATAAGCATTAGGATTAATAAGTCGGGATTATGAGTATTAGAAAGGAAGTGATTTGTTTAGAACTACATGTACGAATGCAATTAAATGTGGCCTCGGCAAGCCACTGAATGTACATACCATTTTCACATAATCTCCCTGTAAAACCAGTCTTGCACGTGCACGTAAAATTGCGCAAATTGTCTTCACAAGTTGCGTTATGAAGGCACGGGTTATCCAGGCAATCTGCACACAATAAATAGAGGCAAATACATACTGAATAATGACATAATGACCATGACCATTTACTAGTTACATTCACACATTTGTTTTATGACCATTGTAATGGATTACTTGGAACATACATGTACCCTGTAATCTGTGGTGGAAAATATGACATCATGTGCTTCTTTTATAGGAATTGATCCACATCAAATCAACCAATTTTCAGACAATTCGTCACCCAATCCCCTTCAATTTTTGTTTAACTCACACCAAATGTTTCCCCAAACGTCTGACGGAAATTCTGACATATTCGCCCCAAGGTTATATGTGACCCGTCACCACGATACCCTGATAAAATCGCACAGCCCAAAGCTAAGAAAAGCACCAATATCATATTTATGATATAAGGTACATGTATAAGAGTGAAGTGTTCTAAAAAATTAAAAATGTTTGAGACCTTCACATGTAGCACAAAATTTAGTATTTATATTTTAACCCAAAGTATTTTTCTTTTTATGTTTATGTTTCATAAGATGTGCAACTTTATCAGGGTATCGTGGTGAAAGGTCACATACTAGTATGCTTACTAAGATATGGCCACACCTTGCAAACACACTCAAGCAATTGGGTTTTACCAAATTGAGCAATTTTTGATAAGCTGCTGTACATAGCCAGAGTAGACAAGTTGGAGCGTTCATTGTGGGGAAATGAAAAGAACTTCATGCCTTCTATTAAAACATACATCCTTCAGCTATTGCACAGGAGGTCATGAAAAATGGCCTAAGTGTCAGGATCAAGTTTGCAGTGTTGGAGGTCTCAAGACTGGTCTTGGTCTCGAGATCGGTCTCGAGACCAGCATGCTCTTTCTTGGTCTCGGTCTCGAACTCTCTGGTCTTGGTCTTGGTCTCGAACCTTCTGGTCTCGGATTTTTTGGCCGAGATCAGCCCAAGACCAGCAACTAGGCCTAATATAATTTTAGAAAAATCTTTATTGTTGTATATGTACAAACTGCAATTTTACGGCACATATAGGCCTGTAGGGCATTCAAACATAGTTTTCAGACGGATCTTCACATATAAGGACCGGCAATGGTGGGTTCTCTGACGCAATACATTCTGGCCGTTCCTCTTATAATTGAACATGAAGGTAGACATGGTAGAAAATAAAAGAAGAATAACTAACAAAGAAAGACAGAAAGAAAGAAATATGGAGAGATTGGACAAATAGAGAGTCAAGCGAAACAAAGAAAACATATTAGGAAATAATTAATGAAAGACTAAATAAAAACAGAAAAAGAAGATTGACATCAAGAGAGCAGGAAGAGAAATTTTAAAACAGATAGAAAGAAGGAAAAAAGACATCACAAATGAAAGAGAAGGAAGAAGGAAGGAGAGAAAAAATTGAATGACGAAGAGAAAGAAAGAGAAACAAAAAACAAGAAAATAGAAAAAGAAATGATAAAATGAAAAGGAGAAAGGAAGGAAGACGTGGGAAAGACGTAGAATGAAAGAAAAATGAATTCAGAATATAAAAGAGTAAAGAATGAACAAAAAAGACAAATACAAAAAGTAAGAAAGGGAAAGGCTGGAATGAAAGAAAAAAAGAGAAATGAAAGATTGCAAATAGAAAGGAATCGAACAAGAAAAGAAAGAAAATAAATGGAAGGTAGATCAAAGGGAGAAAAAGGAAGAAAGATAATGATATAAGAATAAAAGACATTAAGAATGAATGAAAAAGGAAGATAGAAAAGAGGAAGGAAAATGAATTTAATGAAAAAGGAAGAAGAGGAAAAAAGAGAAAGAAAGATAGAGATAGAAAAAATAAGCAAGAAGAGAGAAAAAGAAAGGATGAAGTTAAAAAAAAGGAGAAGAGAAAGAAAGATATGGGAAAGAGGCAGAAAGAAAGAAAAAAAACAAAGAATAAAAGAATAAGGAAACAAAATATTAACAATAAAAGAAGATAGAAAGAGAAAAGGAAAAAAGTAAAAAGATTGCATGAAAGACATAGAAAGGAATAAAACAGAAAAAAGGGAAAAGAATGAACGAAAAAAAAAATGAAAAAAGAAGAAAGATATATAATGGAAGAAATTAACAAAAAAATTCAAGAATGAATGAAAAAAAAAACAAATAAGGAAAGATATAAGATCATTATTAACAACACTTTATTTTCTTTATCTGATCTGTATTTCAGTAGCTCAGGCAAATGTGCTCATGGGAAAAGGTATTCTTTTCAATTTAAAATTGTCATTTGTGCAGTTTGTAGCTATCATATTGACTCACAGTTATAGGCCTATTTTGGGAGTCATTTTACATGTAAGTGACAAATGAAACAATGAAAATATAATTTTTAATGTTCTTCATTGATTCCAGTGTTCACATCCCTAACAACTGGACATTTTCCTATGCAATGGAAAGTTGCTCTAGTTCAGCCACTGTTGAAAAAAACCCAGGCTTGATACAGAGTTTACCAATCTTAGGCCAGTGAGTAATCTCAAATATGTATCAAAGTTAGTTGAAGGTGCTGCTACCGATCAAATCCTTAACCATCTCAAGCGTAACTCACTCTTGCCACGCAATCAATCAGCTTATATAGAGAATTTTATAGCACAGAAACTGCACTGTTGAGAATAAAAAGTGACCTATTGGTGGCTATGGATGACCAGAAAGTCACTGCTTTACTGTCATTAGATTTCATTTTAAGTAGTGCATTTGATACCGTCAACCACTCATGTTTATCTACGATATTGAAGACTACTTTTTGTATTGATGGTACTGCTCTTAAATGGATTGAATCATACTTGAATGATAGACATAAAAATATCAAAATTGATGATGATGTATCTGTGTCCTTTCCAGTACCCTCTGGTGTTCCCCAAGGGTCAAGGTTGGGCCCTGCATTATTCAATTTATATACAGCCAATCTCATTCATAATGTTCATCTGAAATTTCCCAGTGTATCATGTCACTGCTATGCAGATGATACTCAGCTCTACTTATCATTCAGACCTGATGCAGTTGCTCAAGAACAAAGTATTCAGATTCTTGAATCCTGTGTCAATTATGTGCGTGGATGGATGTTGCAAAATAAACTCAAACTAAATGACAGCAAAACTGGACTGTTGATTGTTGGCACCCCAAAACAGGTATCAAAACTACATCTTGATGGAGTTTTAGTAGGAGATTCCGTCATCAAACCATCTACCAATTCCAAAAATTTAGGAGTGTTTTTGACACACACTTAAACATGGAAACACATATTACAAGTGTATGCAAATCTACATATTATATGATATACAACCTTCGACGTATTAGAAAATACCTAAACCAAGACAGTGCCAAAACAATTGTCCATGCATGCATCACCAGTAAGTTGGATTATTGTAACAGCTTATTGTATGGACTCCCTGAATCACAAATTGCACGGCTACAGCAAGTGCAAAACACCTGTGCGAGGCTGATCTGTAAACTACTTGTAAATTTTCACGAATTACTCCCCTTCTCAGAGTTCTGCACTGGCTACCAATACGCCAAAGAATTTCTTTCAAAATCCTTTTAATCGTTTATAAAGCACTAGATGGTCAAGCCCCATCACTGAGCTTCTAAAGCCCAGATCTCTAAAGGCCTCCGCACACTGTGCGACTTTTGTCGTACGACTGCACCGACTTGGATCCGAATAAAAACAAAGCTTATATTTCGTACACAATCAGCCGTGCTTACGAAATTATAGCCTTTTGTTTTTTAATATTCGCATCCAAGTCGGTGCAGTCGTACGACAAAAGTCGCACAGTGTGCGGAGGCCTATAGATGTATGCACTCCCACAACCTCCGTAGCTTTCGAGACACGCTGTTATTGCAAATCCCATCACATAAAACAAAAATAACCTTAGGAGATCGTGCACTTGCATGCAGCTCCAAGAATATGGAATGACCTACCTCTAGAAATAAGAAAATCAACATCTTTGAACATTTTCAAATCTAAACATTTGTTTGTGCATAATCTACATTCAGCTGAGATATTAAGAAAACACATTAAAACATTGTTAGCACTGGGTAGTACATACTCTTTCATATATCAATTGTACAATTGAAAATAATGCAGTTATTCATAATTAGAAAATCTTATGTTATGTAAATAATATAAAATCTGCTGTGTACGCTCAAATGATGTATGTGTATTATGATTTTTCAATGTGTATTTTAATATGTTTCAAAATTGCACAATATGTTATAGATTATTTTTTATCATTTTATGTAACTACCGTTATGATTGGAGCAAGCACATCGGGAGCCCAGCAGCGCATTAGAGTATTATTTGAATAGTTTTTTGCGCTTTATAAATTTTATATTATTATTATTATTTTTTGAGCTATTGAAATATAGTTGTTTTTCACAGACAGTGCAGTAAAATTCAGTGTATTTTGCATGTATTTCTTTAGTTGTGAAAAATTGTACTATAAAATGACTTTCAGGTAATTATTTTCATGCTAAAGTAAAGCTGAGGACTCATTTTGACATCATCCTGCTGGATACCATACGAAAATATATCTTTTCTGAAAAATTACCTTTGCAGTTTTTCTGATTTCCCTCTCGCTGGAAGTGTAATGTCCACAACGTTTTAGGTGTAAAAGTTTTTGTAGTACACTATGTTTTGGTTCAATTTTGTTCTTAATTCAAATGCAAAGCTCAAATGTGATATCACACAACATATCCAGAATTTTTTTCAAGAATTGCATCGTTCACCAAAAAAAGCGTTACGGACATTACATGACCAATGCGTTACGGAATTTTGTGTATAGCTGCATATGATTACGGTTCAAATACCTTGGCATCAACACTGCAATGTTGATATCTGTCATAAATGGATGCCCTGGCCCTTATATTAACATTAATTGGGTCATTTTTTTCAGTAATAATGCACTATTTCACTTTGGTTTTGACTAATCCTCTACAGCCTAATTACGTGTACAATTGCACTAGTCCCCATGCCATTCACTCTGTGATCGTTTGGCTGCAAACACAGCAACAATATCAAGCTCAGCATATGTACTCTTTTTCAGTGATGCTGGAGAATTACTGTACAGGAGGATGAGTTAGAGGAACAACCAGATCCTGCATTAGAAATAGCTTCCATTTGGGTCCTTTTCTCGTGTGGAAATTGACAAAAATGATCTGCCAAGCACTTTGTTGATCAAGAAGGATCCATTATGACATTTCTTAAAAGACCAGGATCCATGAATTTTTTTGTGTACACTGTACACCAAAGAAGAAGAAGAGATATTTGCTACCCTCTCCCACAATGGACAACCAGACCCACTTCTGTTTCCAAGCTGATATGGAAGTAGAATATTCTCTAAACAGACCCTTCTGATACTTGATAGGAATGTGAGTACAACTGAAAAAAAAAAGAAAAGCAGATCCTTTCTTGTGCCAAATGACATACTGAACTTTTAATGAACTATTATGCACTTGTTTTTATTAGAATAAAAGCTGTTTATTAGTATAGACTAGAGTTATGCTCAGCCATGGGTATAGATGTCCTAGTTGATGTGAATGAATAGTGTAATGTCCGTAACGCTTCTTTAATTTCACTTTTTTAATTATTACGCATTCAAACATCATTTCAAAAATCAAAAGGCTGTTCTACATGTCATTTATAGATCAACATTCCATTGCAGACATAAAATAAGTCTTTTTAGATTCTTACTTTTAAAAAAAGTCAACAAACTAATAAAGTATGGGTCATTACCCCCAAATACATGCAGTCCTCAAATTGGCAACTTTTGAAAGAAAATATCTCATATAAGTGCTATAGAAACTTTTGAAATGTTTCCGAACTACGAAGTACTATCCAGGTGAAAAGAACCAAAAATATGAATACAAGCATGTGACCCTACTTAGTGGTGGGCAAATGACAAAATTTTTTTAAAACAGTGGATTCTATGGCCATTTTGGCTGCTGATCAAAATCCGACAATTATTTTGACCTACGATGAAGTCTTATATTGGTTCCGCCATTTTTTCAAAAAAATGGCGGAAAAATGGCTTTTGGCCATATTTTTGCAGTAAGTAAAGGCATAAAGTGATGTGTAACATGTCCTTTATATGTTTTTGAGGTTGCTGAGTTCAAATATAGCATATTTAAGACATTGGAGGTATTGGTAGGGTGATATCTGTACAAAAGTGATAATTCACACAAAAATATACAGAAAATACACATTTTGAATCTGAGACGAATGCAAATAATGACCATTATATACATATGAATTCATGAATTACATTTTTGCAATAATCTTGCTGAAATATACAATTATGTATTACTAATGCTTCGAAACACCTCTTTTCTGTGCGTATTTTCAAAAAGTTCCTACCCTGGACACCCTTCCCCACTCAGTCGCTTCGCTCCCTGGCAAGTATGACTACTGACAGTGCCCATCTTTTTGACATTCTGGCGATATGTATTTTACTGTACTTAATATATTCCAGGCTTATTTTCAGAAAGTTGCTAGTTTGGGGGGTGGGGGATACCCCCTCTCACACCCTTCCCGCTCAGTCACTTTATTTGCTCCCTCAAGTATGACTTCTCATAGTGTACATCTTTTGAAATTCTGATTATATTCCCTAATAATCTTGATAAAATATACTACTTACTCTGCTTAGGAGTATGCCTTTTCCATGCGTATTTTCAGAAAGTTTCTACTTGAGGGGATACCCTCCCACACCCTTTCCGCTAGGTCACTTTGCTCCCTCGCAAGTATGACTACTCACTATGTACTCTTATGAAATTCTGACTATAATCCAGAATAATCTTTATAAACATGTAATTACTATGCTTAGAGAACTTGTTTCAATGCATATTTTCATAAGTTCCTATCGTGTGGAGGGAGATACCCCCCCCCCAGCACCTCAACCGCTTGCTTCGTTTCACTCCCTCGCAAGTATGCCTACTCACATTATGTTTTCCACGTACTGACGGTCCCGTACATAGTTTTGAATTTCTGACTATAATCCGTAATCCGTAATAATATTGATAAAATGTTTTTTTACTATGCTTAGAAGCACGTCTTTTCCATGCATATTTTCAAAGAGTTCTTACCGTGGGAAGGGGGATATCCCTCCCACACCTCAACCCGCTTGGTCGCTTCGCTCCCTCGCAAATATGCATACTCAGATGCAATTTTCCACATACATCAGTTTTCCTGTACATTTTTTGAAATTCCGACTATAATTAATATTGATAAAATATTTCACTATGCTTAGAAACACATCTTTTTCATGCATATTTTTAAAGAGTTCTTACCGTGCGAGGGGAGATATCCCCCTCCCACACCCTCTTACACCCTGCACAAGTCAGTCGCTTTGCTCCCTCACAAGTATGGCTACTCACAGTGTACATCTCTTTGAAATTCTGACTATAATCCTTAATAATCTTTATAAAATATGTATTATGCTTAGAAACGCATATTTTCCATGCCTATTTTCAAAAAGTGGCTACCATCGGAGGGGGTATCCCACACCTCCTTCGCTCTATCGCTCCGCTCCCTCACAAGTATGACTACAGTACTCAAATACTGTTTACCATATACTTCCTGTACATTTCTTTGAAATAATGACTACAATCAGTAATACTCTTGATAAAATATAACTTAATTTACCATGCTTCCAAACACCTTTCTATGCATATTTTCAAAAAGCTCCTAATGTTGAAGGGGCATCCCCCTCCCATACCCTCCCCCGCACGGTCGTTTCTCTCCCTCGCATCATCGCACGTTCCCGTCAAGCCTCCAGTAGCCCCCTAAAAATTTTGCTCCAGAAGTGTGCCTGAGTGTCACTGCTGCTGGTCTCATTTACTACTGAATGTACTGTAAACATTAATAGTACACTTTGTGGCAAGTCTGAACAGTAGCATGTGAAACTTGAACAATTTGACAATATTATATATATATATTGTCAAAATACTGTTTTCCCCAAATTTTGACAACATGAATGATGTACATGTAGCTACATGTATCCCGCTACGTACTTATATTTGAAATCTGTAATAATATGGAAATGCTCATGTGAAACGTTAAATAACCTCGTGCATATTAGTCACAGTTCCAAGAAAATCTGAAATAATTTGGGGTAATATTTGACCAAAATTTTTACTAAAACTGCTGATTCTTTAGCAAATGTAGACAATGCAACTGATATAACTGTCCTGAAATTCCTGAAAAGAGGTGTTTCAAAGCATGATTAATACATAATATGTATAGTTTATCAAGATTATTGCAAAAGTTTAATTTACGAATTCATATGTGTGTAATGGTCATTATTTGCTTTCATCTCCGGCTGAAAATGTGTATTTTCTGTATATTTTTGTGTAAAATATCACTTTTTTACAGATATCACCCTATCAATACCTCCAATGTCTTAAATATACTAATATTTGAACTCAGCAACCTCAAAAACATATAAAAGGACATATTACACATCATTTTTATGCACTGTACTGCAAAAATATGGCCAATTAAAAAGCCATTTTCCCGCCATTTTTTTGAAAAAAATGGCGGGAACCAATATAAGACTCAATCGTAGGTCAAAATAATTGTCAGATTTGTGATCAGCAGCCAAAATGGCCATAGAATCCACTTGTTTGAAATTAAATTTCCCAAAATAGGTTTCATTCGCCCACCCCTACCCTTACCACTTAACCCTAATAACACCAGGGGGGGGGTACATAATGCCCCCCCTCGACAAATTTCGCGATTACGCTGCCACGCGAAATTTTTTGACCGCGCCGTTCACTGGTTTCTTACGTTCAAGTCTCGCGCATCATTTAAGACCATTTTCGAAAAAATCGGATGTACCGTTACAACGCTGCGCCACTTTTCGTACATACATGCAACCCCAAAATTGCTCAAAAACGTGATTTTGTGTACAAAATCAATGCAAATTGGGTTTTCAGCCAAAAATCTTAAATGTATGATTATTTTTACTTTTACTGGCTGAAATGGATTAAGTTTATGCTGTTTATGATCGCAAAAGTGTCCCTGACAAAGTTCATCGAAAAAATAATAAAAAACAAAAGGTCGAAAAAACAAGAAAAACAATAAAATATATAGGATTAGGAAATTAATTCTGATCCGGCAAATTCTTATGTAGATAATTGTTAGGAATGTCAAACTGAATTTTTTCACCAAAAATTAGCATTCTACTAGCTATTGTAAGCCAAATATATAGGTGAAAACATAATTTCATACACTTATTTTCATAATTAACTACTTTAAAAAAAAAAACAATTTTTTGAAAATTTTACTATACAGCCTTGTAGTTTACATCCAGCTCTATGCGTGTGCAAATTTTCGCGGCGATCTGCGGCCAAGGTCTCGGGGGGGGGGGGTGACAAGACCGAAGATAGCCCTGGATGTATTAGGGTTAAAGAAAGTGGACAAATCTGTAATGTCCGTAGCACAATAAAATGTAATGTCCGTAACCCCACAATTATGGCTGTAGAGGGTACATGATTTTATCTGTTTCACTAAATTTAACTTTATTTCTATTTAACACTTCCTTACCTTTCAATTTATGGGTAAATTGGTTTAACGGTATGCTTAAACTCACAGACTTTTCAATGAATGTAAAGGCATGCAAAAAGTCATGTCCAAAAATGTAATGTCCGTAACGGCAAATATTATGTCCAGTAACTTCCACACAAAGCGATGAAATTGATTGGAACTTGCACTGTTTATAATCTAGGGTCATATGTGTGTGATTCCATTTTACACGTTTATAATAAGAAGGTTGTGTTATCCTAATGACCTTTTGAAGTTGCAAAAATTCTTTGAAATGTAATGTCTGTAACGCTGAATTTGCCTTTTTTCAGAATTACCATTTTGTGAAATTTTCACCTCTAGGTCACCGAGTAAAAAAATACCAATCAAGGTCACAGTCATGTATATTATTGTCACGCCCGTCACAATTTTTAAGAACTATTTTTTGTGAAGTATGAAGAAATGACTAGATTTGAATAAAATTTTGTGATTTTCATGTTTGGATGTGGCATGGATCATATCTGCATTGTGCATACATGTACATGTACATGTACATGTACATGTATGCGGCCATTAAAAATATATATTATGAGGATAATTATCAATACTTTATTCTTGTCAGGATTGTCACAGTTCACTTTTACCACATAAAGTTACACAAACATGTAAGGCAATCATAGAACGTCATCCAAATTACAAGATTCCACTGCAGGCCATGCCTATAAATGTAAAGTGAGGTTTTAATAAACGACTGGTAGCAAAGTTTGGCTTTATGCAGTATTAACAAAAAACATTTCTGGCAAATTGTGTACATTTTCAATGCATCCCATCACGTTTTCTTGTGTCTGGTCATGTTTTGCCATTTTTCTGGAAAATAACTAGAGCAGTTCTTTGACCAAGTCACAGTAAAATCCAATAAGCAGTTCTTAAATTATCGCGACAATGAATTCAATTCGGACATGAGGCCTTATGACCTTTGACCTCTGACCTTTCAACTCCAAAATCAGATCAGTAAATTGGTGCCTTATATTAGATATTTCTCCCAAGTTACATCAAAATCAGACCAGTCATACTCGAGTTATCACAGTAATGAGCCCAAATAGACATATTTTAGGCCCGATGACCTTTGACCTCCAAAATCTAATCAGTTCATTGGTGCCTCATAATACATACTTCACCCAAGTTACAAGAAAATCCGACCAGCCGTTCTCAAGTTATCGCGGTAACGAGCCCAAATCAGACATAGTTTAGGCCCGGTGACCTTTGACCTTTGACCTTTCAGCTCCAAAATCTAATCAGTTCATTGGTGCCTCATAGTACATACTTGGTCCTACTTACATCAAAATCCGATTAGGGGTTCTTAAGTTATCGCGGTAACGAGAACCGGTAACGGACGGACAATCCAAAAACATGATGCCTCCTACAACTTCGTTGCGGAGGCATATAAAAGATTTTTCTTGATTACTCTGTGGTATTGAAACAAAGAACTGAAAGTGACAAACTGCAAACTGCATTTACATGTACAACTTGTTTCAAAATCATTCCATGAGGAGGGATCTTTGCAATTTAATTATCAAGACCAAAAATGGGTGGCACTTTAATACCGGTATGTAAGTTTGTGTCCCGTCTAGCTGTCATGGTCAATTTGCGACCCCACCATCAATTTAGTGAGCAGTCTTGAGAATTTATGTTTCCATAATTTTGAAAAATAAAAGAAGTAGTACTTGGTTTCTTACATGTAGCAAATTAAGTCAGACTTGTTTTACCAAATTTAACATATAATGTGCTACAGCTAACACAGTTAGGATCAGGAATACATGTAGATGTCCCATTTGTTATTGAAATTGCCCATCTACATACATGTACATATGACAAGGTTCAAGCTTCTACCACCATTTGACTGCCAAATACCCCAAAATATGAACTTTATGTTTTCATAATAAAAGATATGTTTCCTAGACTGAAATTAAATTTTTGTGCTGAGTTTTCATTTCTGAAGTTCAGAAATTGGTCAAATTATGATTTGTTTTTAGATATGTTCATAGGATTTTTTTTTGTTTTGGGGTATGTGTGAGGAAGCGTACTGGGCATATGTAGCTGCTCCGTCTAGACATGCAATTCAGCTTTTTGCGTCATCGTGGCACTCACGTCTCTTCGACTGTTTTAGCTCTCTGTAGCTCCCGGCAAACTTACTTTACCTTTTAGATCAAACTCTTGTATTTAATTCAGAGGGCAGTGACGCGAATGATAGTAGTTCCTTATCAATATAAGAGACAGGGTTTAATGTACATGTACATGTCTTAAAGAAGCAGTGACTAGGGCTCATGGTTTGCCTTCAGACCAGTTCATAGTAAATTACACATTTTTAATGGGGCATACCGGATTTCTGATCTGACAAAGGTTGCTCTTAGCTGAATCCTGACAGGTGGCTGGAGGTTACCTAGACATAGGCACAACCTAATGTATGCAAATATTGCATGTTTTTTTGGCATGCTCGCAAATTGTTATTGCTCATAGAGAT
>JZLH01S0616488.1:25376-58778 GCA_001188425.1 Eucidaris tribuloides
AATTTTTTCACTGCGCCGTTCACTGGCTTTCAAGTCTCGCGCATCATTTGAGACCATTTTCGCAAAAATCGGACGTACCGTTACGACGCTGAGCAACTTTTCGTACATGCACGCAACTCCAAAATAGCTCAAAAATGTGATTTTGTGTACAAAGTCAATGCAAATTGTGTTTTCAGCCAAAAATCATAAATGTATCATTATTTTTACTTTAACTGGTAGAAGTGGATTAATTTAATCAAAGTCCCTGACAAAGTTCATAAAAAAAATTAAAAACAAAAGGTCAAAAAACAAAGAAATACATAAGAAATTCACAAAACAATAGAATACAAAAGAAATTAATTCTGATTCAGTAATTTTTTTTTGTAGGTGGGTGTCAGAAATGTCAGTTATATTTTCACCAAAATTTAGCATTCTACAAGCTATTTTAAGTGAGTTATAGGCAAAATTATGATTTTATTCATAAATTTGCGTAATGAATTCTTTAAAAATATAAATGTATTTTTGAAAATCTAATGATACAGTCTTGTAGCTTACATCCAGCTCTATGCGCATGCAAATTTTCGTGGCGATCGCACAATCTGCGGCCAAGATCTGAGGGGGGCCATAATGCCCCCTCCCCCCCCCCCCCACGGGATGACAAGACGGAGAGTAGCCCGGATATATTAGAGTTAAGCTCTGATATGATTGTACCATATGATATGCACCACGACGCCAAACGGACCCCGGGTACCACTAGAAATCCGCCATTTTGTTGAATATTATGTTATTTTCAGGCACTGTACCACTGTTACATAAGATATGTAAAAGTAAATGAAATAAGGGGAATATATACACATTTAAAACTTCATTTTTACTCTATTTATTCCTAATTTATGCCTATTTAGTTGTGCACTTGTACAGCCTCTGCATCATCACCACTGATTCATCGATTCATAACTGAGAAAATACATTTTTTAACACAAGAGGGTCGCGCCACAAACGGGTACCCCTGCGGGTACAACGTACCCGGGATATGGCTGGTGCATTATATATCTTTAACATGTCACTGGGCACATAAATCTGTTCCACAAATCACTGTAGTACCTTTTCCAATTAGTTCTATAGCAATAGGAAATTATGAGTGCCAATTTATTTTTCCTTATTATTTTTTATAGGAAAAGATACAGGCTTTTACTAATCACTCATATAACTGTAGGGTTACAATTGGAAAATTTCCTACAAATCTGAAATTTTATCAAATCGTTTTTTTTTTTTTTTTTTTGGTTTTATAATAATGAAAATCGATTTAAATCAAAGAAGCCCGATATATATATTTACACAGCGTTGAAAATTATACCCGATTGGCTACTCGAGACTGGATTTGCCCTGCTTAACTCTATTGGCGATTTCAGAATCTCGGAGGCAACATGTTTAAAAAATCACTAACCCTGAGTCCTTTAGAAAACTTCAATGCATTTGTGATAAACTAATCAGTGAACTATGCTAATATATAGAGATATGAGCGGATGTCAAAACAACTGCGACACAAACATATCTTTGAATGCGAGCTCTGGAACCTTCCACCTCACATCGGAATGTTTGTCAGAGTGAAGTTTATGTAAATCATCTTTCTCTTTCTGCAAAGCCTCTTTCTGCTTTCTGGACTCTTCTAACTCATTTGTCAGTCTCTTTTGCACACATAAAATAAAAAAAAATATGACAACATACGCCAAATCATGTATATCCCACGTCTTTTGTTTCTGAAAACACTGCACAAGCAAATAATGAAATGTCATACATGAATATATAAAAAGAAAATTATTGGACAATTCCTGTACCAATTCTAACCCACTGTTTCCTTGGAATTAAAGCCCAAGTTTAGTTTTGAGGATTTTTTGTTCATTTGAAAGCTTTATGCCCCAAAGTCATATGCCTGCAATAATAGATTCTGAATTCTGAGTCTGCTCTTTCAGATGAGGTATAACACATGCAACCTTAAAGCCTTTTCAAACCCTTTAGATGCTATAATGTAAAATTTTGGGGGTGTTCACACGTAGATTTTTCATTAATTAATTAAAAAAACTAAAGACATTCAGAATCTATTATTGCAGGGTTATGACTTTTGGGCATAAAGCTTTCAAATGAACAAAAAATCCTCAAAACTAAACTGGGGCTTTAAGTCCTTGGAGGTAATTTTTATGTTTTTTTTTTTAGATTTAGTAACAATCTTCTTCAACAAAAATTTACAATTAAGCTTAATAATAATTACATAAATATACTATCAATACTAATATTATCATACTGTTTGTCAAAGGCTTCTCGATGATTGGTTACAAAGTGTTTCTTTTTGTTTACCTTGTCATTCACAAATACCACAACACTGAAGAAATATTACCCCGATACCTCCGAGATTCCGAAAATCCCATAGAATTAGCACAGGGCACATCCGGTTCCCGTAGCCAACAGGTTAAATACCCTCATACATTCATACCACAATGATCATTACAAAGGGTTTCCTAAATCCTAACAAACTGTGTCACTGTTCAGTACTAGTCTAGACTATGCATTCAACTTGGTATCATGTCGTTTTGGAGAAGAAATATCAAGATAGATAGTAAATACCAAGATTGGCGTATCATTACATTATGCCAAATAATGTATATTCTTATTCTGTTTGTACAATTCTCCTTGCTTCTATGAATTTTTTTAATTCAATCAAGCAGAACATTTAGTATTTCTGTATTCATACTGCTTTGATTAATGTTGCTATATTTAATATTTTCCATTACAATACATTTGTTGCATATCGTAAATTATCATCTATATTGTCAATGTTTGTATCTTGATTATTGTTTTCATTTTGTAAATTACATGTTTCTGTTGATGTGTCTATAAACAATGTATATATGTGACTTGTCACCATGATACCCTGATAAAGTCACACATTTTGTGAAACATAAACATAGAAAGAAAACTACTTTTGGTGAAATATATAAATATTCAAACTCTTGCAACATGTGAAGGTCAAATAACTTTTGATTTCTTAGGACGATTCATTTTCATACTTTATATTATAATTACAATATTTGGTAATTTCCTTATCTTTGGAATGTGCAACTTTATCACATATATCTAAATTAATAAAATGAATAATATAAACACCAAAATAGTGTCACATCTTGTACTTGGCTAAACAACATTTACAGTCTTCCTTCTATTTTGACATTTTATTGCTGTAACTACTAATGGACTGAACGAAAACTACCCAGCCAGATAAACTTGAAACATTAAGATGATGTTTAACCTGTTGAAGACTAGACATGAGATTATCTCGTCTTGAGATCTATGGGAAATGTGTGTTTAAGCAAAATCAAACTGTCTTCAACGGGTTAAGGTGACTTCTATGAACCATACATTTAGTCTACTAGTAGTAGTAATCCAGGTTTTAAATCCGGTTTAGTCCCTGACTACGGGGGTGGCCGGATTCACCTCGCACTCACAGAAATCACCCTCACCCCCTCCCTCCATTCTTACTTTTTTCGGCGCATCCTCCTCTCTCAACCCAACCCTCCTACTCTCCTCCACCACTTGCTTCTTCCATATCTTCTTCGGTCGCCCCCTTCCCCTCTGACCAGCCACCTCAAACTCAAGCGCCCTTTTCAAAACATGATCAACATCCCTCCTCAACACATGTCCATACCAACGTACTCCGTTCGCCTTCGCCATCTGATCCACCGTCTCTTCCAAACTCAACATCTGCATCAAAACCTCAGTCTTCTTCCTGTCCATCAGATTCACACCACACATCGCTCTCACCCTTGCTCTCTCAGTCCTTCTCAGAATCCCCATCTCGTTTTCACCCAAACACCACGTTTCACTCCCACACAATATCGCCGATCTCACGCAACTCCTATAAACTAATCCTTTCATCTTCACAGGAAACCTTTTCCCATATAACAATTCTCCGCATTCCCTAAACTTCACCCATCCAAATCTTGCCCTCGCTGTCACAGCTGCCCTGCACCCTCCACTCACACTCACCCTGTCCCCCAAGTATGAAAACTCTTTCACCGTTTCCACCTCCTCACACAACTTTTCAACATGTTCCACCATCTCTCCTGGTCCTTTCTCAAATTTTCTAGACAACAAGAAACGGTTGACATAAAGATTCACTACCTGGATAGTTGGTCTTGTGTTTTTCAGACGAGCTGTGGCAAGATTTAGGTCAGACTGTAATCTCTCGTTTTGCTCTCGCTGTTCGTTGGCAGCTTTTTGAAGCATCGTTCTTTGTTCCTGAAGGGTGGCAACCTTTAAACGAAAAACCATCATTTTATGAAGTATCACACATCAATCATATGAATACTGGACATTGACAAGAGACTGATCTTCTCCTCAGATAATTTACATCAAATGGCCAGTTTATGAATAAGTACAACATCATTTCCTTGTAGTTCTGATTGTCAAAATTATGTAACATCCAGAATATATGAATTTCAATCTAATTTCAATCATGCACATATCATAACCCCACTATAACCACAAGCATAGAGGTCCTTGTCATCTTCATCATTTCCATTATCATCGTCACAATCATCATCATCACCATCATCATCATATTCATCATCATCATCACCACCATCATCACCGTTACCATCTTCATTGTTGTCACTTTAACCCTAACAATCGTTATATTTGTCATCGTGATCATTCTCATGATTGTCATCATCACCATCATCAATAACACTATCATCTTTTTTTTTCTTCTTTTCCATCTTCACCATTATGTACCTCATCATGACCATCATCAATTTCCCTGTTACTTGATAATTATTGTAATCTTTATTCTTGTTATCATAATGTCATCATGTACATCCTCCTCACAACCATTTTTATCATCATTCTCATGATCAACATTGTCATTATCCTCGCCATTACATCATCATTACTCTCATCGTAACAATTATCATTGTTGTCATTGTCATCATCATAATCATCATCATCATCACCATCATATACATCCTCATCACCATCATCTTTATCATCAATTTTATGATCAACATTGTCATCAAGACCAACATTATAATCACTGTTGTTATCATATCATCATCGTCATGATCATCATCATGATCATCATGATCATCATTATCATCACTATCATCATCATCATCATCATCATCATCAACTTTATCGCCATGAACATGATTATCAACATCATCCTCCTTGATATTATCACTACCTCTACAATCACAATTATTGCCATCACTATTCTGTTTTACCCCAATGAATACATAAATTATTATCATAAGTTCAGTACCTGTTGTTGAAGAGCAGCCAGTCTTCTCTTCAGACCACTAACACCTCCCAGTCCCGGACTATGGAGACCTCTCATCTTGTGAGACTTCTTGGAGATAACATGACTCACGGGATTGAGGGACTTGATGGGAGATGTGGCAATGTCTCTCATCTTGGCAACTGAGAAAGAGAAAATAAGAAATAATCCAAAACATGTGGACTTAGAAGTTTCTCAAAGATTCATCTCATCCTTTTCATGATTGTTTTAAATTCACATACTCTGGTATCAGACTCACTGCTCCCCTTACTCGGGCCGGCCCGAGGCCGGCCTAAAAGCTTGGTGTAAATCGGGTCTAAGTCAGTTTCGTGCTTGAGAAAAGATTTTAAGATAAATAGATGGATAAACTAGATAAAATCAGACAAAATCTGTCTTCACTTGACACAACAGAGCAATTAATACTGACAATGCACACCGAATATTTATATAATATGGACTGGCCTTGAGGGGGATACGACATATATTGCCTGAACTAGAATCATATCGCCCGAGTCGAAGACGAGGGTGATATGATTCTAAGTGATGGCAATATCTGTCGTATCTCCCGAAAGTAAGAGCCAGTTCATATTATTATTATTATCCACATCAGACATCTAGAGCACTGAAATTATATATTGTGAGCATCCTTATACCTTTGCCTGCAAAATTCCTTTAGCTGGGAAACAATACTGTACCGTCAGTTTAGCACGATTAGCTTGCCATAAGTTAACTGATCTTTGCCCGCTGACGTCATGACGCGCTTGCAAGCGCTGCATGACGCATCGCATGTGCACTGTGCGCTTACCACACGTACCACTACGGCGATCTTACTCGACGCATTTTGGAAACTAGTAGTGCTGTGCAAGTTAGGTCTACTCTAAATAGGGGGTGTAGTACAGTTGAAGCAGAAAACTAAAGATCATTAGGTTTTTTTTACCTGCCTGGCTGGACGATAGACTAGCGTAGTACGAGCGCTGTCACTATGAACATTCACAAATCACAGGGAATCGGTGAGTAGATTTACCGGTATACCGGTAGTGTTGTTGAACTTGTAGCCACCCTAGGCTGTACAGTGTCAGTGTAGGTCTAACCAACGTTAGATCTAACGTTACGTTAGAATAGATCTGACGTTGTATAACGTTACTTAGATCAATTAGATCTACGACTAGTTACGCCATGCCCATGTGTCTCGGCGATGGTAACGTTAGAGCCAAGTAACGTAGAGTCTAAGTCTAACGGATCTAACGTTAGATCAAAATCAAACATGATGGGTGACAAGTTAGATCTAACACTAACGTAGTCGTTAACTGTTACTAACGTTAAGTTCATTGTTAGACAACACCTCTGTTGAGGTAAACATTATAAAATTCAGTAATGTTACCTTCAAATTCAAGTTGTCCATAAACTGATCTGATGTACAGATTTAACGTCTAACATCCTAACGATCAGTTATTGATAACGTTAACAAAATTGTCGAACAAAGTCGGCCTCTACTCGTTTCATTACTTTGCTCTGTCTAAAGTAGACACAAATAACAGCTCTAACGACAACGTTAACAGTTACGTTTGAAAAAATAACATGCTGAACACCACAGATCTACATGCAAAAAGAAAACAGTTCAAGAAAGTTACGGGGGCAGAGTTTCAAAACTAGATCTATCAAATTTCAAACATAACGTCGAAGACGAAGTTTCAAAAACGGCACACGCGAACGTCTTATGAACGTGCCAAGTCAAGTTTACGTGCAAACAAATGGGAATTTCGCTTCGTGTGCGAGCGGCAGGAGTGTGCTAGCAGCTGCGGTGCAGGGATCGTTTATTTTCCTCCTCCTAAGCTACAGTTCCCGGATGTTAGAAGGAGGGGTATAAAATGTTTTAATCCACGTCTTCTCTGCACGCAAAGTCAATGGGGTCAGGGAGTCTTGGGGTATACAAAGAAATATTCACCTCTCAGTGTCACTGGCATTAAATACGAGGGCAATACAATATTAGAGATGCCCAGCTCAGATGTCTGATACGGATAATAATACATAATATGTAATAAACTAATTTGACGTGGACACTTCACGCAACAAAAAGGAACAGATATGTCTGTTCAGCGGACATATAATACTGGACAAAACAGCCCAGCGGATTACCAAATTAACAGTTACGGGTTAATTGAAGCTTTACATTTTCAACTTGAAATTGAATGCATTTTTCTCTTCACAGTAGAATTGTATGAGTGGATTGCATTTGGTATAAAGGATTGCTTAACCCATTGAAGATGATTTGATTTTTGCTCTAGATGTGGTCTCTCCTCTTCAACTGGTTTAACCAAATACAACAGGTATGCCACGTTTACACTACGTTCCCGGCGGCCACGGCAACCACGTTTCAGGCCACCATGGACAAAACGGGATGGACGTGAGACCACGCGGAAAGACCCACTACGGATCATCTCCAAGTGCTGTTACGGCCTATAATGTACTGTCGAGTTTTATTGCGTTCCCCTCGTTTTCCTACAGCCTACTAGGTTTCTCATCCTCACCGTGACTACCGTGGCATTTTTTTTGACGGTTAAAAAATCTGGCCCGGCATCCACAGGAATACGGACTGTCACGTTTGCCCAGCCCGTCCTCCCGCGTGGTCTCACGTCCATCCCGTTTTGTCCACGGTGACCTGAAACGTGGTTGCCGTCGCCGCCGGGAAAATAGTGTAAACGTGGCATACCTGTTGTATTTGGTTAAACCAGTTGAAGAGGAGAGACCACATCTAGAGCAAAACTCAAATCATCTTCAATGGGTTAAGCAATCCTTTATACCAAATGTAATGCACTCATACAATTCTACTGTGAAGAGAAAAATGCATTCAATTTCAAGTTGAAAATGTAAAGCTTCAATTAACCCCTAACTGTTAATTTGGTAATCCGCTGGGCTGTTTTGTCCAGTATTATATGTCCGCTGAACAGACATATCTGTTCCTTTTTGTTGCGTGAAGTGTCCACGTCAAATTAGTTTATTACATATTATGAAATATTCGGTGTGCATTGCCAGTATTAATCGCTCTGTTGTGTCAATGGGAGACAGATTTTGTCTGATCTTATCTTGTTTATCCATCTATTTATCTTAAAATCATTCCTCAAGCACAAAACTGACTTACAACATTATTTTTGCCATAATGATCTAAACTCTCTGTAATATTACACAAAGCAAAAATAAAAACAACTAAACTTTTAATCTTGAGAAAAGTGATACTGTTCGATTGAGTCTAGAAAAAAGTGACTTTTGCCATTAAGTATACATAATCAGAAAATGACAAATTTACAGCTTCAGGTAAGTTTGAGAAGAGTTCAAGCCGCAATGGCCCATCTTGCAAATGAGTGTTACTACCTTTAAACCTGTTTTCTAAATCCAGAACTAGTTTGTCAAAACAATAAAATTATCCAGTATTGCATGTGCACCACAGACAGATTACTTATCTAGTGCATTTTATGACGGGTAATTAGACAATTCTAAAACTTTCACGACATGAAGCTTCACAAATAGTTCCCGAAGGCTGTTTTGCATTCATGAAACTTTAACGAATTGCTGACCAAGTCTAGTACTGGCATTCAAAAAGATGTGTAGACAAAAGTTTTTGTGTGCATTTTACTCTTACAAATCTTTGTAAAAGCACAAAAACTTCTGGTTCTTCAGTAATGTAACCAGTAACATACATGTACCTGGGAATGGGTCTATTTGGCTAGCGCCCTCTGTTGACTGGGATGAGGAATCAGCAGTAGTGACATCATCACTTCCTTCTCCACCAGCCATCATACTTGTTTCAGCTACCATTACTGCAGGTACAGGCAAAGAAGTCCATATCATAAATGGAAAAAAACAAGAAGAAACAAATGAATTTGACTACTAGGCAGTCGATTGGTATGCCTACGCCTGTCCACGTTAGAGCTGGCGATATTTGATCTAAATCTCATTCGATTATTACGGAAAAAACATTGTCGATAACACGATATATCACCTAAGTTGAAAAACAGATTTGAGATGAATAAGATAAATCTATTTTAGACTTAAAATGACAGTGCACCCTGTAGGGCTGTTATCAAAATGTGGCCAAAACAATGTTGCTTTCTGTAGACCCTCTTGTAACTAGATCAGGAGATTTATGGTATCAATTGTTTATAAATAGCATTTTTGGTGGGCAGTGTGTTGACAGAGTTGTGATATCTGTTGACAATTGCACTAAACGCACTACTGCTCTTGATACCACAAGCTTGATAGCTGAACAGCATGGATGTCTCTCTTTTATTCCCACCTCCCTATTTCTACCTATATGATTACAGGCAGTAGCATTCTTGTGCAGAGTATTCATAGCTATGGGGATTTCTTCGTCCCTCCCACTGCAGTGCATGCATTTACCCCATAAGGTTTTCATAATCAAGGATATTTTGGGCGATATCATGCCTCCAGCGATATTTTGACATAATCATGAGATCATTATCAAGTATTTGATATTTTCTCAACATTGAGTAATTTTGATATTATTAAAATATCGCCCAGCACTAGTCCTCACCATTTTTTTTTTTTTTTTTTTGGGGGGGGGGGTTCACCTTATTTACACTGTCAATGTCTTTTTAAGAAAATCTTGAATTGATTCATTATCTTGATATACAGCTATGCAAAGTCAATTATAAAAATCAAGCACGACTGAACAGTATTTATGACAAACTTGATGAAGAAGACATAAGGTATGATAATAAACACAGAATTCCTGAAACCTACGCAGTGTTACTCCAATACAACCACTTGGTCTACTACACAATCAGTCTAGCATGACAATATGGATTAAAGGGATTATGATTGAGATTAGGGTTTCCCTATAGCATATAATTATAAGTCGGCTGATGTTGGGTCCATACTGATTTTACTGGGCATATACTTAATTTGCCTTCTTCATTTCCCGTATCTTATTTGGCCATATTAAAAGGCGCAGGATTTAAATACCTATGTTGTATTCCTCATTTTGTAGTCATAATTTATCACCGTATTTATCTACAATTAGGATAAATGAGAGTTACTTTCATTTTTTGTTGGAATGAAATCTTTTTCAAAAGCACAACAGAGCTATTTCAACTACACAAAAAGAAAGAAAAATAGACAGTAAAACTAGAAACAGACCAGCTGTATTAACTCAATACCAATGCTTTTGTTCAAAAACAGCCTGAAAGTTAACCCACTGGAGACTATTAGTACAAGTTACCTCTCATGTTGGGGTCTAAGGAAAATGCGTGTTATAGTGAAATCAAATCATCTCCAATGGTTAATATGTCCGCAAATAAATCAGAAAAAAGATATCCATTGTTGAGATCTCCAAATATTGGGTATTTGCGGTAGGAAGAATTGGCCTTAGGTTAGGGTTGGCATATTGAAAATTATCATCATAACATATTAGACAAATTATTGCATAATAAACCATATGGCTGTAGACCATGAAAGTGGCAATAAAAGAAATTACCCCTTTCCGTCTGTGTGGCTACAGACATTAATATCCTGCTAAAGGCGGGACTCTCTTCATAAGCCTTGGCCATGCGGTCCAGGTGATGTAACACTGAGGTCAGCTGTCTGGCAGACGGAGTCGTGGGTCCTGCACTACAGGATCTGTTGTGCCTGGATCTCTTGGGAGTGCTAGTCCTGGATCTGGCCCTAGACCTGGTCCTGGTGGGTGACAGACTGTGTGATCTCAACGGTGTCCGTTTATGAGGGGACGAGGGTGGTACAGTGTCACTGTTATATGGAAACAGTGAAAAAAAAATTGAACTACATCTAAATGAGTATGGGTTAGTGCTTTATTTTTTTTCCAAAAAAACCCCTCTTTTTACTACCAATTCTTTTTTAGGATTACTACCAATCCTTTCCCTCTCTTTTGTGTCTTCATTACTACAATCAAATACAAGTATTTTTACAACTACTCATACATCATGAGTGTCTTTTGACAGATGTGTGCGCATTACACATATAACTATCATTACTAATATTACTATTACGCTTCTACAACTATCATAACTACTACTAATATTAACATTAACTACTACTTTTACTACTTCCACTACAACTACACAACTACTACTACTTATACTACTACTACTACTACTACTACAGCTATTTACTGATACTACTGCTATTACGAATACTATGTCAGTCTACTACTCATTACTACTATTACAATTACTACTCCTATTACTACTTCTACTACTGCTACAACTACTACCATCACCATCACCGCAACCACTGCTACCACTAACATCACGATTATAAATTCAAGTCAAAACTCCTACAACTTTGATATCTACCAGTGCTACTATTGCTGGTAACACTGATAATTTGAAAACCATTAAAAGTACTTCTCTTACCTATCATCTGAGTCAAGTTGCTGCCAATCATCATCACCGTCTCCATCTGACAGGATGATGTGGACACCAGGACTCATCATCTCATCCCTCTCTTGCTCCTAGTGATCAGATAATTCAAAGAGATGATGATTTGTAGCCTTACTGGTCACAGCAGCTGGCAGTTCTACAGTACCATTCCACAAGTTTCTTTTTAATGGTTAATTTTTAATGAAAGCTGTTTATTATCATTTCATTTTGCAAAGAAATTCAACAGTAAAATAGCAAGGTAATAGGGAATACAGCAACCACTCGAATGCCAAGGAAAGATAAAGATAAAGTTAACTAAATTACTGTAGCAAAATGCCTTCATTCCCAATACCAGGGAAAACATGTCTTCTCTCACTTCCAGGGGAAACCAGTTTTGCGCATCCACAATGTAAATTCACAGTTTATCAAGTTTCATTTGAATTTCTTAAAAACTGAGGCTGGATTTTTCTTTTACCAGTTGGTAAAAAAAATTACAAAATACAGGAAATGCAATTAATATGCATGAATGTATTTAGCTTCAATAAACGACGGTTTATCTACCTCACGTGCAGATGGATGAACCTGTTTTCTCTTCTTATTCTCCATCTTCTCATCTAAGTTTCGTAACCTCACTCTCAAGTTGGCGATTTGCTCCAGCAGTGCCTGATGTTGCACCTCCTTGTGAGTTGCTGTCGTCTTGACTTGGACAAGCTCTGCATTCATTGTCCTGAAAACATAAATCCACACAAGCAATAAAAACGATACTAACCATGATGATGATGATGGTGATGTGGTGGTGATGGTAATATTAAATAGTGAAAAATGGTGATGACAACGATGATGATGATTAGTGATGATGATGATGATCATCATGATCATAATGTGTGGTAGTGGTGGTGATGGTAATATTTAATAATGAAGATGAAGATGATGATGATGATGATGATGATGATGATGATGAGTTTAATACTTATCTAGTGTTATATCCCTCTATGAATATTCACGAGCCTTTTCTAAAACGCAATTGGTTGATTGATGCTCAAACGATCAAAAATAATTTCACTAGAAATTAAAAATCCTCGCCAAAGCTCTGTATATTTTTCACTATTTTTGTCTGGGCAGCACTGCGCATACTGCGCATGCTCATAACCCAGAAACAAAATGACGTGTCAATCGCCACGACACTCAAAATTTAAGTGTGTAATTTCCTTGTTGTTTTGTGATTTTAATGTTATTTTCACATTCCATTGGTGTTGATTGGTGAAGATTTCAGATTAATGCTTCAAATTATCAGCGCCGATTTATGAATCATAAATTCAAATGCGGAAAAAATTACAGAAATTTGACTCGCATTGACTCGCATTGCGTTCGGCTGCGGGTTTACTGCGCCAGACCGCACGCGACGTGTGGGGCTGTGTACATATTGAACAGCAAATTTGTCAGTTGCGAGCGAGTCATACTCCGTTTCGGAAATACGCATACAATTTATCAGCACAACACCACTTCTGAAGTTTTTGTAACGTTATTGCTATTGTTTTATTAAGTTGGAGGGATATAAAACAAATATACCAAGCATTAAGTTTGATAATATAGTGAAATTATCTATCTCTGGAGGGAATGGCAGTAATATATTTCCTCCGGGTAGATAATTTCACTATACTTTCTCACAGCTTGGCATATTTGTATAATATACACGTAGTGCATCTACCACCCAAGTTTAATTACCATTTGGATCCCTTAGTTTCGCCTTCACTTCTGGTGGGTGAGACAAAAAGATGACAATATGCTTTTTCACCTTGTCTTCCTTCCACTTTCCTCACACACAATAGTGATGTGATTCTATAGCATACCTGCCAACCAGTACGATTTTTCCAGGGCAGTTCTGTCCTTATTGCAGTTACTAGGCGGTGCCTTCAACAACAAAAATGTTGATTATGATAAGAATAGAACATGAATGACCAAAATAAATGAAACCAAATGCCTTGGTTACTACAGTGATTTTAATACAATGCCCAAATTGTAATGGAAATGACGTGTTTACATTCACTCGTGAGTGACGGAACAAAAGGTATGTTTTATTCATGTTTTCTTCTCATAAGAAAACCTTTGTTTAGCTGTATCACACATTTTTCTCATTTGAACTCTAATTTCATTTTTTTTCATTATGTAACCTTTTTATTGTTTACCGTACCGCCTAATAACTGTAATAATAAGACCAGAACTGCCCTGGAAAAATCGTACTGGTTGGCGGGTATGCTACAGTGGATTATACATCATGCCCAATACTCAGTAACTAACAGAGAGATTTCGAGCAATTAATTTTAATACAGACCTTAGTTGCCTCTCTAGTTGTTCTCGTTCATCCAGCCAGTTCACCCTTTCACCCTGGAGTGCCTGCAGAGACTTCTGTAGTTTTTTAGTCTGTAAAGATGTTGAGGATTAATGAATATGGCATAATGTTTGTAGATTATATGTACACAAATTCTGAAACAAGTGGTCAAGTGTTTTGTAACACAAGAGAATAAATTGACAGCAGAAATCAAATCATGTTGGATGTATTATGCAAGAAATTTTTGTAGTCATATTAAATGTAAACGACATGATTGGGGGTAGTCCTCAACTTGGGGTAAAACTCTTTCAGAATCAAGTAAACTATACAAAGACTCTACTGTGAAAATTTTGTAGTCAAAAGTTGACTCATTTTAAAAGTACTACCATAAATATGCCTAGTGACAGACAAATTTATAAATAGATAAACAGATAAATATCTCTTGCAGCATGAGAGAAATTCAGTCCTGGTATGTGCATGCTTGATTCTCCTTAAATAAACAAATTCAAGACAAATCCTTCCAGCCAGAAGATACAGTTCAGCTGGTGTATAGACTAGTATATCTTTCAACCAGTTTGGTTCTACAAGCATTTTTTTATTTCTCTCAATCATGTCACTGCCCTCTATATTTATACAAATCTCACCTTGTCATAGTAGTGTAAAAACATCGAGTTCAAAATCACATTCTTGTTCTAATTACAAAGAAGGCCTGGGGCCGTATTCTGAAAATTGTTTTAGAAGGAATTCTGTTCTAAGTCCTACAGTTACAACAGTTTCGTATGCTGAAAATCCTCCTAAAACAAAATTTCTTCTAACTTTGCTTTTAGAAGAAAAATTTGCATATGTGCGCATTTCAGAGTTAGAACAGTTTTCGTATTCTGAAAACGAAGTTAGAAGCTCTTCTGCAGCGAGGGAAAGGATGGTAGCCTGCAACAAAGTTGGCGCTTCCTTCATCCAGCCCTTTGATTATGTCTGACAAGTGTAAATTAGGTTAATTGGTTTCATTTTCCATTGAACCAATTAGCTAAATGTGCAAAAGCTTGTGCATGGAATGAGCATACAATGCTGTGGCTTGGGAGTGACCTTATACATGGAATACAACTCATTGCTCGATCGGGCGCATTGTGAGTGTTTGTGTGTCATTCACCCGGGTCATTCATTTACTAGGCTTTTCTCTTTAGGTTCTTACTAATACTTTATTTTTATTCATACTTTGTTTTTTGTGGAATAATTATCATTGATACAATCAGTTGTATTGTTTTCTCCTATATCTGAGTGAAAGTTAAATTCATTCATTCACTCATGCATTCATTCACTCGTCCACCACATACACAATATGCTAAAATCATCCTAGAACAATTTTTCAGAATACAATTAGAAGAGATTTTATGACTCTTCTAACTCGGGGAGTTAAAAGAAAAAAAATAGAACAATTTTCAGAATACGGCCCGAATAAGGGCCAGCCCTTTGATGCATATGTGTGGATGACTTGCCAGATGTCCATTGTACTTGAAAACAATTAAGAAGGATTATCTAATAACATTCTTTGCAAGGATTGTACTTGTAGATTTGTGACGGTCAGTGAATGAAGCACACCACTGTATGTGCCACTTGGCTGAAGAAGTGCATACTTATTTTTTGGATGGGCCTTGTCATACGGAACGCACACAAGCTTTGATACCTTGTGTAGTGACAGTGATTTTCCATGAAAAAAAGGTGTTTTCCTTTTTAAAAAATCTGGACTTACTTTTCAACTTGCCTGAATAAGACAAATTCCATTTTGCCAGACTTTGTAGACTTGAAAATGTGACAATTCTGTTTGTAACTTTCAATACAAATATTATGTACAGTGTTTTGTCACCTTTTCTGTGCTTTTTTCCAATTTCAGTTGTAAATTTCAATTTTTTTTTCCTTCCACAAAATTAGGGGGAAAAAATAGGTTTTCCGCGATTTTCTGTTTGAAAACTCACTTTCCGTTTCAAGGAATTCCTTCTGTTTTTCCAAACTAGTGGAAAATCACTGTCCCTACTTGTTGCAATACACAAGTTTAGCATGTAATACGCAATACTGCAAACATATCTTGGTCGCCATAAGCATAAGGTAAATTAAGTCAATTCATTCATAATACTCCTACTTTTTCATGCAGGTCTTCTGCGCGAGCCTTCTCCCGTTCTTCCCTCTTGTTAGCGGCTTGAAGTCTGGCCAACTGATTCTCTAAACCTAGTTAAAGAAAAAAAAAATATGTTCTGTGATCAAAGTTACAGTACACATTTCTTTCACAACTGATTTGTTACCTGTAAATTTTACCAGAAAGTGCTGTAAAGATGCTAGCTTATAAACGTTGTTCCAGGGCATTTGCTCCAGTGACACTTGCTCCGACAACTATTGCATACAAACTAACCCAACCGTAACCCTAACCTTATTCTCAAATGGAAACCAAACAGCAACCCTTATCCTAAGGCCTAAAAAAAAAAATGTTTGTATTGGAGTAATGGCTCACTGAAAAATAGGGTCAGTAGAGCATTTTTTTTTTTTTTTAATAATGGGCCACTATCAGCGCCCAATGCTTTCACTTTATGAACTATAAGCCTACAATCGGCCAATTCGGAAGCCACTATTTCTTGCAATAGTTCATCAATGACATCATTCAAGCCAAAGTTGAGGACACTGAAAATTAATTTTTGGCCCAAGTGTGCCCGTTTTCTTTACTGCGTAAGACGCCATGTTGAGGTAAACAGCTTGATCATCGCTAGCTACATGTAGTTACTACAGCTGGAGGCTATAGCTAGCAAGGCTCCATATAGAAGTGCATGAAGTGCATTGTACATGCGCATACGGCGGGATAATTGCTGTTCTGTCCGCAACACTTCCGGGTTTTTAATTCGATCGCAAAGTCAGCACGATATGCGATATCGATACTATTGATAGCAATACGAAGAAAAAAAACGTACGGTCGGGGATATTTTTAGGGTCGGGCGGGTTACGCCAATACAACAATTTTTTTTTTTAGGCCTAACTCTTTGTCTTGTGAGATTTTGTCTTATGAGCAAATGTCACGTCACCAAAATACAACTTTTAGCTGGATTATGATAAAAGACTAGTGCATAACACTTGAATTGCATATTATCAGAAATGGCTCTTAATTCAATGACTGTAGATCTAGTATAGATCTGACTTGATGTTCACATCATACACTCCTTGAACATGATTATTTTATGAAATAAACTGTGTCAACTTTGGATTTGATTTCAACATAAACATGTCACTAACTTGTTCTGAAATTCTATATCGTATGTGCAGTATAAGAGAAATGTCCATGAAGCCATTTCTAAAGGTATTACAAGTTTTCATCATGGTACCTCTTCAAGAGAAAATATTTTCAGCTTTGCTGGAAATGTATGGAAAAAACAAATTGACTGAACTTGAGTGTTAAGAGTCAATACTAGTAGTCTTCTCAAATTGGGCACCAAAGGGAAACACCACATTGGTAGCTACATACAAACTGCAATTATGTGAGGATATACCTCCTCCTCCCCCCAAAAATAGAAAAATAATTTGGAATTATATTTAGCTTCTCTTACTTCCTCTTTCTTCCTCAAGACATCTGGTCAATTCCTCGATGGTAGAAGCATCGACAGTGGCCTGGACACGGAGTCTATCTACCTCCTCATCCAGATTCATTCTGAAATTGTCGAGGGTAAAGATGAACAACAAATATTGAATGAGAATGTAGATAATATTGGAACACTTCATATCCAATTCAAGAAATGAAAATCGACTGTTGGATTATTTTTCTTTCAGTTTACCAAGCAGCTTTGCTCAAGATATATTTAGATATAGACAGGGAAAATGTGTAAATTAGGAAAACGTACATTTCAATGATTTAGTTCAATGTGCAAATTTAGCTGTGAAATTAATTAATGAACATGATAAGGCAAACAAGCAATATCTCATCAGCCATCTTGCCACAAGTTCCATTGAGTAATCTTACACAACAATTTCACAACTTTTCAGTTGCATTACAAGTAGAGAATCAGAAGCAAAGGGTTAATATTTTACACTGTCATTAGCACTTTGGTTAGCACAATTAATGCCATACACATGAGTTTTATGTCACTCATCCTCATCTGTATTATATTGATGTGAAATATTTTCAATCATGCACGAACAATAAAGAGTTGATTTACTATCATTACAGATGACAGGGACTAGAGAAGTGAACTCAATCACTATTACCCATAGGCATCCAGCCCCATATATCAATATGCATGTTGATATGTGACCACAACACTGGGTTTTCACCCTTCTCTTTTCGATAAAGTGCGTGGGTTCCTTTACGTGCTGAGGCTTTCCTGGCTCAACACGGGACCTCCGGCTTTACGTCCTATCCGAGGGACGGGGTATTAGGGATAAAGTGCCTTTCCCAAGGACACAACCACTACGGCATGGACTCGAACCACGGACCTCTAGGTTAGGAAGCTTTCCTCTCACCCATTCTGTAACCAATGTTTCATGGAATACATACCTTTCCTGTTGCAGATTGGTAGTTTGTTGTTTGAAGTAGGCGAGTTCATTCCACACAGCATCAGAATCTTCTTTCCTCAAGTCTTTTGGCTCCGATCTACGTAACTTCTTTCGTTTTTTCTCACTGCTATAGAAACGAAAGACAAAGGCCACACCTGAGTTTTCAAATTCCTTTACTGAATAAAACGAACGGAAAACATAATGTAAGACAGTAAACAAAACACAGAACATTTGGCAGAATATTATTAGTTACCCACTGCTTGTTCACGAAATACAGGCAAATATCTACCGTCTGGTGCCATATTCCATGAGGCCGTAGGCCGAATGAGATATGGTACCAGACCGTAGATATTTCCCGTATTTCGTGAGAACAAGCAGGGGGTAACTATTTTATCTTTTTAAGTGTAGAATAGATTTACATGAATTCTTTAATCTAGTCTCATTGGAAAAGTTACACAGGTAATATGGTATTTCACCCTTTCCACGTTTATTTCTTCCCATGCCGTGAGTGAAGTTGAAATCTGTAGTAATCGCTGGCCGTCGATAAAGTTTGTTGTCTACATAATTATGCGCATGGTCAGCGTAGCTCCATACGGAATACGGTGACGGAAATATTCTGTGCACAACAAGATCAAGCGCACACCGCATTGTATACGTTCAAGCACGCAGCATGCCAGCTGTGTGATATAACGACGTCGTCATTACGGAATACGGGAAATATTCAGGGGCGGATTCAGCGCATGCGCACAATATGACGTCATTCACGGAATATGGAAAATATTCTGTGGATGGTCTGTATTTTTGTGAGTACACAGGTAATACGGGATTTTATCAAATACATGATTGACCAATGAGATTACAGAATTCACGATTACTAAAAGATAATTGCAAATATTCATGCTGCCTTCTTGAAATATAGAAAAGTTTGTCGAAATGTGCCCTATTGTTGCCTTTCGCTGCAAAACTCATTACATAATAACTGATGGATTGGGAAGGGGGGGGGGTGGTTGTTAACTTGTGTTTTATTTGGACCTGAAATCCTCCCCCTCCCTCCCCCTATTGATTTATTTATGTTTAGTGAGGGTTGTCTTTTCAGTCCTTCAAATATTTTTCAGTTGAAACCACATCATGGACAGTGTTGTGTGTGACCATATTTTTTTTTGTATATTGTTGAATTTTTGTATGACTCACATGACTTTATGTGACCTAATGTCATTATCAATAGTTAAATTTTGCAACCTTTCTCTGCATATCTGTTTTACCCATAGAGTTAGATACTTTAGAACACTAGAGGGCGTTCTCATTTTAATCATTGTCAGGATTTGAACATGTGGCCGCCATGTTTGAACCGGGAATATCGCTCCCTGGAACATAGGAATGCATGGTTATCTCGGTGAAAATTTAATTGCTATAAGAGGCATTTACTGAGGGTAGCTTAGTCGATGTAAAAATTTGCGCTGAATTTGAAAATTGCAGTCTAATTAACGTCATACACACAGTTTTTGCCCTTTTTGGTAAAAATTTTTATTTTTGGTCAAAAATATGATTTTCGCTTGGATTATCAAAGTGGGGGTCAAATTAAGTTTATTTCATGTAAATTTTTGTGCTGAATTAAAGTATAGTAGCATTATCGCCACCGATTACACCATTTGACAATTTTTGGCCATTTGGGGGGTAAAATCTCATTTTTGGTCAAAATATGACTTTTGCTTAGATTTTCAAAAAGAGGGGTAAAATGAAGCTAATGTCATGTAAAATTATATGCTGAATAAAAAATTAATAGTCTTATTGCCGTCAATTTTACTGCTTTGGCCATTTTAGCAATTTTTGCTTAAAAATCTCATTTTTGGTGAAAATATGATTTTTGCTCGGATTGTCAAAATAGGGGGTTGAATCAAGTTTATTTCATATTAATTCATGTTCTGAATAAAAATAAAGCAGTATTATTGGCATTGATTACACCGTTTGATAATTTTTAGCAATTTTTGGCTTAAAAATCTCATTTTTGGTCAAAAATTAGATTTTTGCTGAAATTGGTTTAAATGGCCCCAAAAATGTAATAAACGGAAATAAGACAACTTTTTTGGGTTCAGCACATTAGTTTTAAATAAAACAAAGTTGATTTAACCTTCTTGTAGATAATCCAGGTAAAAATCATATTTTTGACCAAAAATGAGATTTTTAAGCCCAAATAGCTAAAATCGCCAAAACGGTGTAATTAACCCGTTGCCTCTGAGATTCTGAAAATCCCATAGAGTTAACACAGGGCACATCCGGTTCCCGTAGCCAACGGGTTAATGACAATTAAATTACTATTTTTGGATTCAGCACATAATTTTGTATAAAATAAACTTGATTTAACCCTCCTTTAGATAATCCCGGCAAAAATCATATTTTTGACCAAAATGCATTATTTTAGCCCAAAATGACTTAAATGGTTTAAATGGTGCGATGAATGGCAATGAAATTATCCTTTATTGATTCAGCACATAGTTTTGTATAAAATAAATTTGAATTAACCCCATTTTAGATTATCCCAGCAAAAATCATAGTTTTAACCAAAAAAGAGTGTTTTAAGCCCAAAATTACCAAAAATCTCCCAAACGATTAAGTAATGGCAATTAGACAACTAGTTTTGGATTCTGCACATAGTTTTACATAACTGAACTAGATTTATTCTCTTCTTTGGATAATTCAATCAAAACTCACATTTTTTTAACCAAAAAATGAGATTATTTTACCAAAAAATGGGTGAAATGGCTAAAACGGTGGGTATAACGTGAATCAGACTGCAATTTTTGAATTCAGCTCACATTTATACACCAAATACGCTCCTAAAGTTTCACTTGTTGTCTCCTAGCATAGTCGAATTTGCACCTATATCCATACATCCCTATACCCGTCCATGTTCCCAGGAGAATTTTTTCCCGGTTCAAACATGGCGGCCACGCGTTCAATTTCATTCATCTGATTTGTACGTGCTGAATATAGAGTGCGCCGTCTAGTGTTCTAAAGTATCCAAGTCTATGGTTTTACCTAGTAGTGTGGCTTGTGGTCCATTTATTCAATATTAGTTTCTGTTAGTATGATTATCTGTTATGAAATTGGGCTGCACAAGACTTTATTAGTACCTTTCTTGCTGTTCATAGGTTTTAATCTGTTCTTTCAGCACGTCATACGCTGTCTGGAGTACCTTCAGCCTCTCCAACCTGCGGCTGTGAGCCTTTCTCAGCTCTTCCACTTCCTTGTTCTGAAATGGAGATACATGTACATGAGCAGTTTACATGACGATTAGTGGAATTCTCATTCAAATATATTTTATAGCACAAGTAAAGAATTTTGTCAATGCAAAACATACAGCATTTAACTTAGAGAATTTGCATAAATTTGCATCATTTGCATCTAACAGAAGAATTATACTCCATTCACCTACAAATTTTCTATTCCGGCTACCTTTGTTAGGAATCATAGTCATGTCAAGATTCTTGTCATAACTTATTTTAAACCCCTACCCAAATTGTGATTATGTGTGTTTCAACATTGCCTATAAAATTTGATAGATCTTGAATGTGTGTACTGATTTACGCATTGTTATCAAGCTCACTATAAATACTTCTTATAAATTAAGAAACATGTAATTGTAGTGCACTTTGTCTTTCAGCAACTGTTCAATTCAGTTTGATTTCCTAATATTGTTGTGTTACTTGAAGATCACAAGATCTATAAATTATCTGTTTAAGTGTTTTCTATTAAAATTCACATACATTTTTCACTGGACTCCGAGAGACAATTGGATAGGTTGAAAATAAATTACACTATGCACCTCTCACTGACAAAATGACATATTCTAGTGAAACCAATCTGTTGTACTAAATAAACATGTAAACTCGTCATTACCTTCAGTCGTAGCAGCTTTCTCATGTCAGCCATTTTCCTGGTGCCCCTATTTCTGTGTTCCGTGGCATCAAGTAACTCTGAAATCCTGCCGTGACCACTAGGAGCACCGGTCAATATCTCTTCAGGATCACCAAACTGGACATTGCGGTGTCCCTGTGGTGAGAGAGATCGGGCTCTTCTTCTTGTGACCTTGACTGGTGTGGAGGTGGCCTAAAAACAGAGATTATCCCCCAAAACCAGATTAGTATTTCGTCCCAGGGGAGACAAGACCCTGTATCTCAATTTTTGGTGAAAATAAAGTTTTTATTTCAATTTTCATTTTATTTCATTTTATTTTTTCTTTCATTTCCAATCATAAAATATATCTTGTAATCATGTAGCTACCAAACTAGATTTTGATTTGTCCAAATCTGAAATTTCAAATCTTAAAAAAAAAAGCCACTGTCCCCAAGTGGAACAATGGTTCTCCCATTTGTTACTGTGTTACGGCAGCCATGTTTTGGGGGATCCTGAACATTTAAATCAAATGCCAGTTTTAAAAGTAATGTAATTAACTCTCTTCTTTACACGAGTAAAATAATAATAATGCTTATCAGGTAAAATGTTTCTCCATTTACAAAGCGCAAACATGTGCCCTTGATAAAGTAGGTTTAAAGATTCACAAATAAAGTGAAACCCATCACATTTGATATTATACTATCACATTCCAGACACAAAACAAAGGAAAGACCAGTCATTGTATACATTGACATTACACTGTAAGTCTTACCCTCTCAATGTTTGTTTGTTTGAGATCTTGAAGTGCACCATCTGAATCATTTGACAGCAATCTGTGTTTATATAATAAATGAATAAGAGAAAGTGATATTACCAAGTACAACAGAAAAGTACTCATCTTCAGTGTGACTCAAAAAAAATTGTGCAAGTGAAAACCGCCCTCTTTGGCAATGAGAAAATATTCTTGTGACATGATGCTAACATCAACGTCAAGAACATAGTCTAAGCTTTGAAGTACCGTTAGTTTTGTTAAATTTGCTTGTCTTAATCTTGAGATATGTTAATTTAAATAAGAAAGGGTATAAACACAATTGTGCCACTGTTACTACAGTCCCTTGTAAAAGTGACACAATTGTGATCCTTTTGTTGTTTACAATATATCTCGAGATTAAACAAGCAAATTTGAAAGCAGAACAAATTGGCAAAGTGAAAGCTAAGACTTTGCCCTTGACGTTGACGTAAGCATCATGTCATGAGTTATTTTCTAATTGCCGGAGAGGGCAGTTTTTACTTGCACAATTTTTTAGGCATGCTGCAGCACGTCTCAAAAAATTGTTCAAGTGAAAAGCACCCTCTTCGACAGTAAAAAAATACTGCTGTGACACATGGTTACGTCAATGTCAAGGGCAAAGTCTTAGCTTTTTAATGCTGTTTGTTTTGTTCAATTTGCTTGTTTTCATTTCGAGATATCTTGTAAACAAGAAAACGGTGGACTCTCAGTTGTGTCACTTTTACGGGAAGAGGGCCCGATGCTATAACTGACTGAAGTAAAAGTGGCACATTTGTGATTTTACATTTTTGTTGTTAACTGAACATATCTGAGGATTAAAAGAAGCAAACTGAACAGAACAAGCAGAATTTCAAAGCTACATCTATACCCTTGATGATGATGTAAGCATGACATCACAAAATGTTTTTCTCATTACCACAGAGGGTGCTTTTGACTTGCACAATTATTTTTGAGACACACTGTATTAATGTATTCAGGTAGCAGGACACAAGCTTGTTATCCTGGGGTCACTGGTTCTAATCCCACTTCAGCCAAAGTTTCTCTCCTATCTTCAATATTTATAGATTTGTTTCCCAGTTAGTTTCTTTAATATTTAATGCATTTTTTTATTATTGTATTATTGGGGGAGGGTAAGTGAAAGGGGCTTGCATATTTCACAGACAAGTTATCTAGCAACATGTCATAATAAGTTCTGATATGGACGTATCATGTTGAATATAATACTACACATTTTGTAATCAGTGTAAAGAACTGAAAACGTTTACTTTAATCACAATGCAGAGGCAAATGAGACAAACACAAATTCAATGTGTTCATGTCTGATATCTGACCTACGACCCCCAATACTATCAGTTTATCTACCTATAGTCATAAATACATGAGTTTAGGTAGTGAGAACCTGTCACTGCCTTCTTGCACTGTTTTAGTCAGGTACACAAGTTTTGAGGCCAAGGCCGTCCCAAAATACAACCTTTCGATAACATTTGTACAGTGACTCGGACTGAGGTCCGAAGCCACCAAAAATTAGCCCCAAGGCCAGCCTTGGCTACAACACTGCCTATTTGAGATATATTGCAGTTATTAAAGATGAACTTACAGATGGATGACTCATATACAGGGTGGCCCAGAAAGAATGCTACGAGTATGATCGCTAATTTCTTCATCATTATCGGTAAAATGTCATTAATTTTTATTTCATTGGTTAGAACATTCTTTTTCCAATAACATGATACCAAGATCATTGATTTTGAGTAAGGCGTTTTGATTCTATGGCCATTTTTCGGAGGCAATGCAATTTACCAAATTTGCCAATTTTTCAACAGCGGCGGCCATCGGGACGTCGAGATATTCTGGCGTCTCAGCTTGCCATACCGGACAAACCGTGATGACAAAGGGCTGGAATGCCCTCGCTTTCATAAGGAAGACGATGCGAGCTATGTCTCCATTGTCATTGCAGTTTGTCCGGTATGGCAAGTGAGTCGCCAGAATATCTCGGCGTTCCGATGACCGCTGCTGTTGAAAAATTGGCAAATTTGGGAAATTGCATTGCCTCCGAAAAATGGCCCTAGAATCAAAATATCTTACTCTAAATGAATGATCTTGGTATCATTTTATTGGAAAAGAATGTTCTAACCAACAAAATTAAAATTAATGACATTTTGCCGATAATGATGAAGAAATTAGCGATCATACTCGTAGCATTCTTTCTGGGCCACCCTGTATAATGCCTCTGGGACCACTTGGTGGCAAAGGTGTAATAGCATTCTCAATAATATTCACCTTTCCTCAGTGGGAGAATGATCATACACTTGTTTGCTTTTCTCTCTGTCTCTTGATCTTGAACGACGTTCGTTAGCACCTCTACCATCCAGTCTGACCTGTAAACAAACGTTTCTGACTGGTGGCTTGGCGGTCACATGACTCTCCATCTCGGCCAGTCGTTTTTTCAGTTCTCTTTCGGATCCAATCAATTTTTCATAACGTGCTCTGAGTTCATGGTACATCTGTCATTGAAACATGAAAACAAAATCAAAATTCTGATGATACAGAATTTTATTATAAAGAGAAATGTCAGGATTGGAAGTAGTCCTTAATTTAGAACAAAATGTCCCAGAATCAAGTATACAGCTTAATGTATCTGCTGTGAAAATTTCACAGTCATACATTTTCTCTTTGTCGTACAGTTATTGGAAAATGCTGTGATGGTGAAATTTGTTGTGTGGCTTTCTATGAGATCAATTTCTATCAAGGCCGGAAATTAATTCAATACTGGTTAATTTAAAGCTTTTTCTCGTCAAGTGAACAAATTCAAGACAAATCCTTCCAGCCTGAATATACACGCTAGCAAGTGTATATATGGTATATGTTTAAAATCACTTGATACTTAAGGCATTTTGACTTCTCCCAATCATGTCACTGCCCTTTAATAGCAAACAAACATACATTTAGCCCTCAACATCTTATCAACAGATCAACTGCTGACTTGTACTATTCATAAGTCAATATCTATTAACTGAATACTCTCTTCAGGGCTAAAGTTACCACGTACCTTCCTTCCATAACACATTCCATTTTGTTATGTTCATTACATCAAATATAGCAATAAAGTAAAAGCAGGGCTCTACACTAACCTTTTTTCCTACTTGCCCTTTGGGCAAGAGAAATTATCATTTACATATTTTTACTTGCCCGAAAATAGAAAATAAACAAAAGCATTGAAAAATTATTCCTCCAATTTTAACCTATAAGGCCTTTTTATAGCATTGAACATTCGTTGTTTTAATTCTGGGGGCTGCAAAAGGTGTGATTTATGAATTTAAAGAGTCATAAAATGAAGTACAATGAACAAAATAATGATGAAATTTAGTATTTACTGAACACAAAGTTTTAGACATTTTGTTCATTTTTGTTAAGATTTTTGAACATGTTTTGCTCATTTCCTGATCAAAATTTTACTTGCCCAATCGGGCAAGTAAATTTTAACATTTTGCATTTTTACTTGCCCAACATGAAATTTTATTTGTCCCGGGCAAGTGGGCAAGTGCTAGTGTTGAGCCGTGGTAAAAAGTATATAATCTTACCGTTTGAAAGGAAGAAGACTCAAGGGAATGAGCATCTTCTTGGTTTTTCAAAACTGTGTATGGAAAGAAAAATAGGTAAAATGTTTTAAAAATGTTGAGTTATAGAAAACATTAATCAAATACGATCAGCTAGAATAATACTATGCGATTATTAATTTGCCATGTGATTCATGGCCCCAAAAATGTAATATTGGCCTTTCCACAATCACAGTTTGTTTTTGACTAATTTTCTAAATTGTGATGGGTTGATATCAAAGAAATTTGGTAACAATGCAAAGAACACTGTACCAGGAAAGAACACAACTTTTGTTTGGGTTAGGTAATTTAATTTGTGTATATACAAAATAATTAAGAAATGATAAATTCCGCATTCATTTATTTTATCATATTCAAGCAGAATGAAGTGCTTTTCCTGTGTCTGTCAAATAATTAATTGTTTGATATTTTCCGGTATTGTAGTTGAATCCACATGCTCCAAGGCCAAGGCCGCCCTCAAACACAACCTCTCCATATGGTTTGTACAGGTGACTCGGACCGAGACCGAGGCTGCCCAGAAACACAACCTCTCCATAAGGTTTGTATAGGTGACTCGGACCGAGACTGAGGCTGCCCAGAAACACAACCTCTCCATAAGGTTTGTACAGGTGACTCGGACCAAGACCGAGGCTGTCCAGAAACACAACCTCTCCATAAGGTTTGTACAGGTGACTCGGACCGAGAACGAGGCTGCCCAGAAACACAATCTCTCCATAAGGTTTGTACAGGTGACTCGGACCGAGACCGATGCCGCCCAGAAACACAACCTCTTCATGGGTTTTGTACATTCAGATAACTTGAACCTAGGTCGAGGCCACCAAAAATTGGCCTCAAGGCTGGCCTCAACTACAACACTGTTAGTATATCAAAATCACTCATGACACAATTTGGTTGATTACGACGTGTAGTACCTTTCTGTGTATCGACTTGCAATGACTGTAGCTGCTGAATGAGTTGAGCCTGTTGTGTAGCGTGTTGTACGGCCTGGTCATGCTTGGCTTTCAGCTCTTCTAGCTCCTGTCTGGATAGCATAAAGCAGGGATGAAATGGGGTTAATGGTAAATGACACGATTGGTGGTAGTCATCAACTTGGGGTAAAACTGTTCTAGAATTAATTAAACTACGCAAAGATTCTGCTGTGAAAATTTTGTAATCAAAAGTTGACTCATTTTAAATAACTTTCATCAGTATGCCTTGTGACAGACAAATTTGTTGTATAGCTTCCTATGGGATTAGTTTCTCTCGGGCCTTGAGAAAATTAAACTGCTAGTGTGTTCATGCTTGATTCTCCTTAAGTAAACAAATTCAAGATAAATCCTTCCAGCTAGAAGATACACCCCAGCTGGTGTATCTTTGGTATATCTACTGTATAACCAGAAATTTTCAGGAGCATTTAACCCTATTTTAACTGGGCTATTTCAGACCAGGTTTTTACTGGGGGGGGGGGTCAATTTGACCCCCCCTTCAGATCTCGGCCGCCGATCGCGCGATCGCCGCGAAAATTTGCATGCATATAGAGCCGGATGTAAACTACACGACTGTATAGTAAAATTTTCAAAAAAAATATTTTTTTTTCTATTTTTTAAGTAATTAATTATGCAAATAAGTGCATGAAATTATGTTTTCGCCTGTAACTGAATAACAATAGCTAGTAGAATATTGATTTTTGGTGAAAATATTCATTCTGACATTTCTCACAATTATCTACAAAAAATTTGCCGAATTGGAATTAATTTCTTATGTATTTTATTGTTTTGTGAATTTCTTATGTATTTCATTGTTTTTTCGACCTTCTGTTTTCCATTGTTTTTTCGATGAAATTTGTTGGGGACACTTTTGCAATGATAAACAGCATAAAATTAATTCATTTCAACCAGTAAAAGCAAAAATAATCACACATTTGATTTTTGGCTGAAAACACAATTTCCATTGATTTTGTACACAAAATCACGTTTTTGAGCGAATTTGGGGTTGACATGCATGTATAACAAGGTGGTTCACAAACCACGAGTCTCGCTGATTTCGTGCAGAATCATAAACATGCAATATGACCTTTTGACCCCTAGATGACCTTTGACCTCTCCACCTCATCAAAGACATGAGGTTTTTCCCACTGATTGTTTAATCCCAGTATTGAACAATTGATGCAGAAATACATTATTTTTACTTTTGACCCTAAGATGACCTTTGACCTCATCATCCTCTCAACACACACGCCGGTATCACCAAGGATCATTTGTACTAAGTGTGAATACAATTTGAGTAGAATAAAGAAATGAGAGCATGGCCTCATATCATTTGACTTTTTGACCCTAGACGACCTTTGACCTATCTCACATCAACACACATGTGGTATTACCTAAGAGATCATTTGTACCAAGTTGTGAACACAATTGATGCACAACAAGTTAATGAGAGCAAGTTAAATATTAATCTATATCATTTGACCTTTTTGACCCCTAGATGACCTTTGACCTCATCATCCTCATCAACACACATGTGGTATTACCAAGGATCATTTGTACCAAGTGTGAACAAAATTGATGCACAAAAAAGGAAATGAGCGAAAGTTAACAAATACTTTAAGAACTAGTACATTCCTATGACAATTGACCTCTAGATGACCCCAGATGACCCCCGCATTGACCTTTGACCCCAATTACCTTAGTCCCACCCACTGATCATTGTTACCAAGTTTGGTTTGAATTGAAGCAACACTTTTCGATTGACAGTCATTTAACGAAACTTTACCAAAATGAGCGACATACTACATACTACATACAGAAAAGCTGATTCATAGTTCTCTTCCTGAACACGTCCAGGCGAGACAAAAGTCGCGCAGCGTGCGTAACGGTCGTCCCGATTTTTCGCGAAAACAGTCTCAAAAGATGCGCAAGACTTGAAAGTAAAAAGTCAGCGAGCGACGCGATCAAAATATTTCGCGCGGCGGCATGGTCGCGAAATTCGTCGAGGGGGGGGTCAAATTGACCCCTCCCAGTTAATATAGGGTTAATCTTCGCAAATTTCGCTAGGAGTCGAGATTCGCAAAAATAAAATGCACATGAAAGCTTGTGTCTACACATCTTTTTGAATGCCAATATCAATACAAGACTGTGTACTGTACAAGTCAAATGACTCAAGATATACTAGAATTAGTGCGCTGTCACTTTCACAATGCACTTATACATTTGATAAAACATTGTTTTAGAGGCATTGAAACAAATAATTACTGTAAATTGTTGTGATCATTTATCAATAATACACCCAAATGTTTCTTCCTACCAATATTGTTTTCATGGTCAGTCATTCGCAAACGATTCATGCACGCGAATTGGCCATCGGTTTCTGTTCGCGAAAGTTTCATGTGACCAAGATATAGTGTTTTACAGTATCAACCAGTTTGGTTTGAGAGGCATTTTTTTATTTCTCCCAATCATGTCAATGCCCTTTAATATGACAGATGATTGACAGCATTCCCAGAAACATGGCCATGCCTTTACACTTAGTGCTGTTATTTCCAACCCGGATCAATCCAGTAACCCAGACAGTTTGATGTTTGTCATACTCAAACAACCTGGTTTGAATGACAAATTTATCAAACAACCGGAAAGTCTATAATCTGTGGTATAGAGCGACTGGTGGACACATAAAGAGTGGTATCAATTGAGGATTACCACCTGTTTTGGTATTTTAAAACATCAGACATGGAACACAACCTATGCATGATCAGAACAATGAGATGTCCAATAATTTGCATAAAAGATTAGTGGTGAAGGTGCTTGGAGTTAGCTGAGGCAGAATGATTTCTCAGATTTCATCCAAGACTGTCAATCTGTTGGCAGACAGCTTGTCGCCAGCATGTATGTTTTGGTGGTAGTCAGGTTGTTGTAATTGAACAAATGTGTGTGATCCCTGAGAAAATTCCAGCCACTCAGTCTTATCAGCTTACATGTAGCTGGTAACAGGGTAGTGCTGTCTTCATCAATCAAGGAGCTACAGCAGCTACTGCTTTGATGACATTTATTTTAAATAGAGTTGTGTGAGATTTGATCTAAAAACAAAATATATTGGGCCAATCATGTGCATATTGGTGGTGTGCCACAAAGCAAGGATCTTCCAGTAAGACAGCCAATGTCATGTTATATCAACAGAACAGGATCAAAGCATGCATGGACAATCAGATCCTGGGAGAGTGTAGTTTTTTTATGCTTTTACCAAGTTACAGTTCAAGCCGTCAACCCGGCAGCCAATTAACTAATTAGCAAATCAAATCAAACCGGGTCAGACTGTGCCAGGCCCCAGGCTACAATTTTGAATTCTAATCACATTGTTCACAAAGACTTTGTTCTTGTGTGTATGGTTGGTAACTTCAAATGAGGTGATTGCAATTGCATTTACATTCATGATTGGGCTGCCATGTAAAAGTGGTCTAAAATACTGTTTAAAATGACTGTCTCATTTTTACCTTGTGGTGCACAATTCACGATCACTGGTTTGAAGTTTATTACTCAGTTCTTGTACTTTATTCTTCGCAACCTTCAGGTCATTTGATTTGGAGTCAAGCTGAAGGAAAACACAACAGAGGAAAAATATGTTTGAATATACTCGATATGCATACTTTCAAACATTTTGATATATACACATATACACATGACGATCTTTGGTAAAACACCTATCCCTCGTAATGTTCTTGGAATTTTGAAAAGTCGAACATCACACAAATCTTTTTTTTTACTTTGTACTGAAACATGACAATTTCAGAAAATACTCCTATTTAACACAAACAGTTGTCATACATTAGATATGATAATTCATAAAATCAAATTTATCTTCTGTTTCCATAATCATTATTCTTGGTTTATCATACACAAGTTAGGCCTTGACACTTCATGAAATAATATAATTCTTTTACATTTTTTTTTTTTGGGGGGGGGGGAGGGTAGTGGTTGTAGGTTTAAACTTGATGGCATGACACTTTACAATGACCTTTTGTTTATTTTTACCTCTTGGGTGCTCAATTTTGCCTTGTCTACAACATCCTCCAGGCCTTTTTGCAATTCCTGTCACAAATAAAACATAAGGATAATTAGGATGATTAAAACTAAACATATATAAAGTTTTCCTGAAACACTTAATACCTTAGATAAATTTGTGATATTCCTCCAGCAGTTTTAGCACCCCGTAACAAATGTGTTGCCAATTTTTTAATCTGATTTTTCTAGCACATAACCCACAATTCCAGGGCCTGGTTATCACTGTTCACCTTTTTGGATAGAAACCACATTACAAAAAGGATCTTGATTACCACATTTAATAACAATTAATTTCTCATGTGTTGAATAAATGATAAATGAAATGCAATGCTGGCAAACATATCTTTTTGTCATTTTGTTGGATGGATTTGTACTTACAAACTTTAAATAATATATTAATCAGTGAAGTTCATCAATGGTTTATAAAGACCACTAAAGGTTCTTTTCTACAATTAAAGGTTAGTGGCATGATTGGGAACACTTGAAAATGCCTCAAGAACCAAATGAGTTGAAATATACACCAACTATACACTAGCAGGAGTGGATCTCCCACCTGGGAGGATTTGTCTGTAATTTGTTTACCTAAGGAGAATCAAGCATAAACATAGGAGTATCTTATTTTTTTCCGGGGACGATAAAAATAAGCCCCATAGAGAGCCACACAGCAGGTTTCCGTGCTACGAGTGATGTTGACATTGTTTATTTTAGAATGAGTCAACGTTTGACTACAAGATTTTCACAGGAGAATCCTTGCATAGTTTACTTGATTCTAGAGTAATTTCAGCCCAAGTTGAGGACTACCCCCAATCATGTCATTTACCTTTAAGGTTTACACACAAATATTTTCATTTGCATGAATTGCAGTTGAGGTTAAAGATTATATTGAAAATGCTATTTTTTATGGAATAAAATTGCAAATTTTTCACAGTCAATGAGACATAGTGAGCCATTTCAATAAACCAATAATTTTGATACAATGGCCTTTTGTTACAAAAAACCTGATATAACAAAATCTTGATACAACAAACAAATTTTCTTGGTAACAAAGTTGAAATATTCCTTGTATTTCATGGTTTTTGCAATGTTGATACTACAAAATTATGATATACAAAGTAATTCCCCTGGTCCTAAGCAGTTTGTTAACCCATTGGAGACGATTTGATTTCGCTGTAACACGCATTTTCCATAGACCCCAACACGAGTTAACTCGTACTTAGTCTCCAACGAGTTAATATGAGAGTCTATTGAACAGTATTCATGCAAGTTGGCCCAGATGACAGCAACGAACCCCTGCTAGTTGATGGAAAAGAGGTAGAGTCTGTTACTCAGTTTAACATTTTTGGTTCACTCATCCCGAATGAGGGAGGCTGCAGACAAGAAATTTGCTGCCGTTTGGCCATGGCAAGGTCAGCCATGTTAAAGTAATCCAAAATATGGACAGATCTATTTCAAGGACCACTATGATTCATTTAGTTTGGGCGTTAATATTTTCTATAGCCACATATGCATGCAAAT
>JZLH01S0616488.1:58861-71739 GCA_001188425.1 Eucidaris tribuloides
CATGGACCCAAACGAAAACTAACTGCAGTTATACAAATGCTACTGAGATGTGGTGTTGGTGTTGGACTCACCTCCAGTTTGGATTCATACTGGCTGTTTAACTCCTGCAGCAGCTTGAGGTCACTGCGGGACTCACGCAAAGATGACTGTAACTCTTGACATTCTAGCTTTAATTCTAAAAATTTAAAAAGAAGTAGTGAAAAAAGATCTTTTTATTATAAATTACAGAGTGTTTGTCATATATTTACATCACAGAAGAATCAGCTGTAAGAGTAAATGTGGGGATCAAGTTTCATATTCACAGAAAGAAAATATACTATAGTTATGAGTAAAATTGCAAGCTTAATCCACAGATAAATGTCCGACATTTGCTCCAGCAACAATTGCTCTGACGACTACCGGTACTTCATACACTAACCATGACCTCAACCCTAACCCTAAACCTAATCCTGACCCAAACACTAACCCTAACCCTATTCTCAAATGTAAGCCCAATAGCAACCCTCACCCTAACTCTTTTGTCTTCTGAGATATTGTATTGTCACCGAAGCAACTGTCCCCGGAGCAAATATTGGATCACCACAGAGATATTAACAGACTTTGGTTACACAGTATTACCCCACCCCTTCCTCTTTTTTTCACATCTATTGAACATTAGAAACAAGCTAGCCCTCTTATCCATGAAGTCAAGTCCAATATGACTATTTGTATTGTAATTACACACACTACCAATAATTCTATATGCTACAGAAATACTAGCAAAGTCATAATGAATTTGCTGATTTGTTGAAAGAATGCATGTTGGTATAAAATTGGTGAAAGAACACATCTATCATTTGGAAAGTTTTAATCTATAGCCAGATACATTTGGAAGTTTTAATCTATAGCCAGATAAAGTTCATAACATCAAATCCTAATTACTTAATAATTTGTAACAATTTACCTTCCTTTTCTTTTGTTTCTGCTTCAATGGCCTCAGTCTTTTCATCTATGATATCCTGCATCTTTTCAACCTGCTTTTGTAACTGTGGTGGAAAGACAAAACAAAAATGATAATAAACATGTAAATCTGCATTTTCCAATTGTCACACTCATGACATCAACAATATGCTGTAGAATGCTAATTGGTAATGATTTATGACTATGTGTTACTTAATTTTCATTACATTGACTTCAAAGTATGCAACTTCTATCTATAATATTTTGAAGGGAAAAAGCATGATTGGATGAAATCTTCATTTGAGGATAAAACTATTCTAGAATTAAATAAACTGTTCAGGGTTTCTGCTGGGCTAACTTCATTTTCTGATATTTGCTCTTTTTAAACAACTACCATCAGTATTTACTCTGACAAGCGAATTTGTTGTACATTTTGTATGGGTTTAATTTCTATCAGAGTCATACTCTAATTCAGTACCGATATGTTCATGCTTGTTTCTCAAGAAAACAACTTTAAAACAAATCTTTCCAGCCTAGACATACACTCAAGCTAGTATATGTTTCAACCAGTTTGGTTTTTGAGACCTTTTCAAATGCTCCCAATCATGTCATTGCCCTTTAATCTTACTGGTGTTTAAATAATTTATCTTTGGTATACAGCCGCGAAATTTATATAATTGTTTCTAAAAGTCATGAAATACATAGTCATATGAACATGAATAATCCACATGACAGTTCTGAATATGCTTAAGGCAAAGTTAAGATGAGGAACTGCAGTCAGACCTGGCTTAGTGGTTACCCATCTATAGCAGCCAAAATGCCTAAAGTAACAAATGAAATGATTCCCCTGGAGACAAATTATGTATTTGAAAACCTGTCATATGCCACATTTTTTTGTTTCTCTTAAGTGGTCACTATAGAGAGGTTTCACTATATTTCTATCTTACAAGATAACTTCCTCTAATATGACAAGCAGGGATTTAAAACTGACCCAAACTACACTTAACAAGATGCACTGAAAAAGATTTCAGGTAAATTCAGAGAGAGATAAACTAGAGAAATAACTCACTTGTAATATCTTCTCCTCAGAATCTTGTTTCTGATGTTCCTGATGTTGATACTCAGTTTTTAGTCTGGTTTCCTGTTCATCCAGCTCTGTTTTCCTACAGGTGACAACAAGATAACAGCATTTTATTTTATCTCATCAGTTACAAGGCAAGCAGTGATGTAAAAACAAGGGTTATCACTAGTATATTGATGCGATGCTGGCTAAATAGCATGCATCGCCGGTTGTCTGGCATAAGGACCTTAGCATATGTTCCCGGCAGAAGGGCCTTAACAGTAAATTTACTTTAATTTGAGAAATATTGCCTTACTTGATATTTGCACTAAAGAGACTGGCAGAAGGATCGAAAAATATCACACTACTTTGATTTCATGTGAAAAGAGCCAATGGTTTTCAGGTTACAGACAATTTAGTGTTAAAGTGATAGGCTAACATTGCAGCTTCAAATTAAAAAATTGTCAAACTTTGATATCCGAGGTACATAGTAGTGTTCAAATGGACAAATAAACACCCTAGAATACAAAAGTTTGGAAAGTTACACTGCCAGTTATGCATGAATAAACAATTAAAACTCGGGATGAGTTTTAATAGCCTACATGTACACACAGTAAGTCTATGGGAGGAAATGGGCAAGTGAATCCGGTCAACTTACGATTTTCACTTTTTTGAAGCACTAAATCATCATTTTGAAATAAAAAATTTTCAGGGCTTCATTTTTAGGCCTCATCAAAGACACTGGTAGCATGGGGAATCATGTGGCTCAGATTTTTTAACTGTGGTAAATGTTAGCCAATACCTTTAAGGCCCTTTTGCCGGGAATATTTGCTAGGCCCTTCTGCTAGACAACAGATGGCATGTTTAATTCTTAACATGTCAAGCATTTTCAGACAGAGCTACACTTTGAAGAACGGTGTGATCTTCAAACAGCTGTAACTTTTTACACATGTATGATGGAGAAAAGTATACAAAGGTGTAGATAAAAGTATCCCCTTTCTAACTATGTAAGTTTTATAATACTATTGTTAAGATTTCTGAAGTTACAATAAAGTTTGTGAAGTCATTTCTTTTCAATCAACAGATATACACAAAATGTAAAAACATTAATCTTTTTTTGATGTACAATCTGCACACAAATCTGAAGACTGAAAATTGTACACGTACCTGGAAGAAACTGCTTTCAGTTCTCCTTCCTGCACAGATACCATCTGTCGAGCAAAAGAGAAGAAATGATGCAATATAAGTACCGTACATAATAAACTTCATCAAAACTATTAACATCCTAATTCACATTATTTGCTAAAAAAGCTAAATTTCTACTAGACTGCATTGGAAGCTGTCTTGCATCATAACGCTACAGGTTCCTCAAGAAGAGGGAGGCATGGCATCACCAGATTTTTTGTCAGGGAGATGTGATCACAGTATTTTGTTTTTATCTTGTATGAAATCTAAATTTATGCCATGGAGACCTTACATTACAAATAAACAAGTAGTAGACACATTGTTCAATGGCACCTATGCAGTGTAAGCAAAAGTATAATAATGGTAATCTTCTCAACCTTCCAACATATATCAACCCTAAAATAACAAGATCCCTAGGGGGCTCGACACGTACTTGTGCTTGACACAACCTCACTGTGGTGTCCATAGACAGTACAGTTAAGTACATAGTTTTGGCCCTTGAGTTCCTTCCTCTGGGACCTCATGGGGTAACATGAACCATTTGAATAACTTTGCAACCCCTTGCCCTGTGGATGATCTCTGCCAAGTTTAGCTAAAATGTAATCATCTGGTTTTGAACAAAAATATATTTTTTTTGTTCCTCCTTTGACACCCTCCTCAAACTGTAATTCCCCTCTGTGGCCCAGTGGGGCCACCCTGGAAACTGTCATTTACAAATGTTAGTATCAACATAATAGAGGTATATCAAACCCATTCATATGATTTAAAACCTACCTGTTCCAGTGCACTAATCCTGTCATCTTTTGTCTGCAAAATCTCAAGAATCTTTCTGTCCTTTATTTCTGATTTCTCCTTTTCCCTGAAAAGTAAAAACATATGCATAAATTCAAGTCAAAATGCTATGCCTCCTTATTACTGATGCATTTACTTTGTATTCAGTCATGCAATCCATTTTGTATGAATAAACGATGCTAAGCTATAAGATTACTTGAGCAGTGTGAAAAATAACTGTTCAAAGTGCATTTTCATAACCAAAGATTCAGACTAATTTTTGTAAACCAAATCATGGGGTGATTATTTTAATTTCTCCACATTACAGAAAATTTTGTTCGGAAAAACATTGCTTCCTTCTGATGTGAAATGAATACCATTTTCTTGCCAGTAACTATAACTTTGAAAAAAGTCGATTAAATATAGATATCAAATGATGACCTTGTGATAGAGCATTAATGAAGGAGATGAGAAGGAAGGAATTATGTCTCAAATTGTTGCCAGTTTTTTGGTATGGTAATGAGCGATCGATTTCTATCCTTGTAAGGATGGAAATTAGCTTTCACATATTGTGTTTGTTCTTTGTTGCTTGATAGGATAAAAGAAAGTATAAAAAGCATTTATTAGACACATACCTTGTGCAATAGATCATTTCCAGGCAAATCGGCAATGTCCTGTTTAATGTTCTGTTACTGTCATTTTGTCTTTGTCTTTGTGTTATACTTTGTGCATGTTTATACTAGGTGTTAAAAATAAATTTGTTAATTTTGATATGTAAAACACAAAAACTATACACCAGATAACACTAGCATGAGTATGAGTTATAGCTGAAGAGTGAAGATTTTTGTTGTAGGTGGTTCAATACGATATCAATAATCAGTTTATGTAATCATGCTTATTTAAAATGTTAGAGTTCAGATTTTGCTCAATATCCAGCTCTCTGTACAAAATTGAGACTGCACTGAAAACAAATGGTGTGTGTCAAGAGTGTGTGTCTAGTCCCCACACAAAAGCATTCAAGCAATGGACAATGGCTGGCATAGCACACGTTGGAAACGTTGGTATGCGAGTTTCATTGCGTCCAAGAGAGATAAATGCTTTTTTAATATTCATTAGTAGCCTAGCAACAGCTAGACTATTCACTATCCACAGCCATTGTCTGTTGCTATTGTGCGTGGACAAGGCACACACTCTGACACACACCATTTGATTTCTGTACAGTCTCAATTTTGTACAGGGGGTTGGATTTTGAGCAAAATCTGAACTCTAACTTTTTAAATAAGTATGAATTACATAAAACTAATTATTGATATCGTATTGAAACCACCTCCAACAAAAATTTTCACTCTTCAGCTATAACCCCAAACTCATGCTAGTATTATCTGGTGTATAGTTTTTGTGTTATTACCTATCAAAATTAACAAATTTTATTTTTAACACCTAGTATTTGTAATGTTCTTCTGTTAGGGTGGGTTTCTATATATAGAGTTTTTACGCTTTTCTGTCTTACCCCCTACACTCTTGTATTTATGATCATGAATGTTTTATGTTTTATATATTTTCTGTTGTCTTGTATTTTGATGAAGAGTGTTAAATAACTTAAATGAAATGAAATAAATTTGTGGGGATCACAATATTAGAAATGGATGCTATACAAGAAACTGTGCAGAATGCCATGATCAGAAAAAGCACAACAAAAACTTCATGGAGCATGCAGCTATAACAAGAACTTTTGGAGGAAATGTAACATGTCTTGAAACCGTTTACCTCTGAACCACCAACATCGGGGTTGGCTACTTGCAGACGTTTCCATAGCGACCATCCAAACTCCTTGTCGGCCTGTAGAAAATCAACCACACAAGGAATTCATTAACAGAGGTTAACAGAATCATATATCAGTTCAGATTTTTCAAGAGTGTAATCATACAACATGAAAATTTGTAATTAATTCCACCCATGCCTGTTCAGATCCCTTCACCTTTTTACACATACCTATAAAACTTATCACGACCACTGAAATGTGAAATGACAGGCTAGATTATAATCATACTTCATCTAGTGATCAAAGTGTAACATGAACTTGAGGATTTTGAACTTTCAAGTCAACCTTTTGTTCATGTGTCACTCCAACACTTCATAGATTTCAACCGAATTGCTCTATACAAAGGACAACATACAGATTTACTTGAATTTTTGAAAATCATATCTCTTTAGAATAATGGCTTTTCTGAATGTGCTCAAACTTTCATTGTTAGATTTCTACAAATGTTGTGGACTCCCTGAATCAACGTAAATGTGTGGGGAAAATTCTGCTCTAAAGTAACTGAACTAAACAGAATATATATCATTGGAACTACAAGTTACAATTCATTACCTGGCATTGTGCCAACTCTTCTGCCAAGGCTTGGTTTTGGGCAGCAAGCCGTGTAGTTTCAGGATCTGGAGAGCAATGCAGGACAAAAATATGACCGTACACTAAAAGATACATTTGGTTGTGGAAGAGTCTTGTTTTTCTTTTTATTTCAACACATCTTACCTCGTCATATTTCTTTGTATAAATGAACAATTTTGAAAATGGAATATCATCCAATATTTTGTTAACTATTGCACACATTATATTGTCTTCTAAAGGTAGTAGCCTTCATTTGCCAGCTCACAACAATGAAATTAAGAAAAAAATATGCCCAATATGAGTTTAATCGACAAGTTATAACAGAAACATACCTCACCTTTTACTTATGGTATTTATCTTTCTACATGTACATGTGTTGCATTATTGTATTCAACATAAGACATCTACAATTCTGCACAAACTGTGAATATCTTTTAATTCAATCAATGAATGAACAAATCCATAGATAAATAGATGAATAAATAAATAATTAATAGATAAATAAACAAACAAATAAATAAATAAATAAATAAATAAATAAAAGACTAATCAATTAGGAAACCTGTCTTACCTGAGGCTGATGCATGTAATGAAGCCATGATGATACTGCATTTGAAGATTATCTTGAAACTTCAGCAAACCATTACACTTTGACATTCCTTCCAGTACAAATCTGTTTTCCCTGTACTGAATAAATGATAAAATCTCAATATCACAAGAAAATCAAGTGAATCATAACAGACAGACAAAAAATGGGCCAATTTATATATTTATTGGTTATTTTCTTTTTATCTTTCCTGACAAAAACTATGATTTTTCTGTGCATTTTGAACAAGAAAATTAGTTTTTAGTGGATTCTAATCAGTAATCACCAGTGGAATCATGCATAAACAACTGCACGAGTCCAGTATGCTAATTGTTACCTGCGTGCACAAGTCTTTAGGTCATTTCTTTATTAAATTTAATCAATTTTCTTTCCAGATCTGCATTTTTCCTTTTTTCTTTGATATTTTATGATTTACATGCCAAACTGTAACATTACATCAAGTAATAACATGTAAATACAAAATTTCTTTTAAAACTCAGAGTGAGATTAAATTAAACCATACAATTACACCTGCAGTGGTTGATTTCAGTATTGGTGTTTAGAGACAATGATTTTCCGTTTCAAAAAATGGTCTTTTCCGTTTCTGAAAACCTGTAATTCCGTTTCAACCCGAATTTAAAATGGAAATTCCATTTTGTCATAGAAAATGTACACAGCAAAAACATGAATTCCATTTTGCAAAGGTGAATTCCATGAATTTTTACATGAAAAGTACAAGAACGAAACAGATTTTCCATTTGATTTACCGGTAAAACGGAAAATCACTGTCCCTAGGTGTTGAGAAAATAGAAATAGTCTGCTAAACTGACCTCCAACACTGTGAGCTCATTTGAAGTCACAATACCAACTGCCCTTTTGACCATCCAACACAAAGTGATGACAAGTGCGATTCTTTATCTTGGCTAAAATTACGCAGACAACTGAAAAGATTGATAAATGTTACAAAAATGTCCGCAATATCACCTACACACTATGACTAGTAATTTAGTAAAGGACAAGATACTTTTCTCTAGATTTCCACAAAGGAGTTAAACTTTAAGTCTTTAAAGCCACTGGCTAGCATTTACCTCAGTTGAAAAAATGTGAGCTACATAATCCTCCATGCTCCAAGTGTATTTGATAAGGTCTAAAATTAAACCCTGAAAAAATTGCATTACAAAATTATTATTTAGTGCTTCAAGAAAAAATGAAAATCATAAGTTGACCGGATTCACCTGCCCATTCCCCCCCCCCCCCCCGACTTACTGTGTGTGGATCTAGGCCATTTTTTACTCGCCACGAGTATTGTTTATTCATTCATATCTTGTCAGTGGCAGCAAAAATTTCCAAACTTTTGTATTCTAGGGTGTTTACTTATCCATTCAAACACTACTATGTAGCTCAGATAGCAAAGTTTGACAATTTTTTAATTTGAAGCTCCACAATGTTAGCCTATTACTTTAAGATCAATTTTACCATGATTTCTTAAATTGAATTTGAAATAAACAACTAGTTGTTCTGTCTGTTCATATTGAAAGCTGTAGATTTTCCCATAGCCCAGCACACACATGCTCTGTCAACACAGAAACACCAACACCAACCAGTGAATTCCCTAAATTGCAAGTCAACAGCTTGAGCATGTGATTCTAACATTGAATACAAATTTATGGTCATGCTGTTTAGACGGTGAACTGGGCACTCTCACACCCTGAAACTGCCGTCTAAGCTCCGCAGGGCGAAGTGAAAAAAACATGTCCTCAAAAACAAGGGCATCTCAGTTTATGAGGACACAATTTGTCTTTGCTTTTTAGGACAACCCTTGTTTACAATTAGACCAGCGCCCCTACCGCACATGCACGGTAAAGTCCTCCTTGCCTGCTTTTGACGGACAGGCATTCGTGGTGCGAGTCTCCAACCGTCCATACTGGCATGAAAATCACAGCACGAAGACGTGTATACCCCAGCCCAGGTCTGTGGATGAGGGGACTGAGCTGACCTATGCTATGTCTGAGAAGTCCCGAACAAAACGGACAGAGGCCCTCGGCCTCGGTCTAACGGCAACGGCACGCTTATGGTATAGTCAAGTGAATAAATCTGCGGACTGCGCAGGTCCTAATTCTGCATAACCACAAATTCACACTCAAATAATCATTTAATTGCTACAAACATATAGTAAATGAAATAATCATTTACAATTTGTTGTCACTGTTTTCGAAAAATTGGTGCGCAGCTTCTCAAAATTTGTTGATGCGCTCATGCAAATCACCGTTCCACGCAAGTTACATAGCCAATGCACGTGCCCAGATTTAGATCTAACGTTAGTTAGGAATCCGTTTTTACTTAACCGAGCCGAGTCGAGCGACACATTGACAAAATCGTCTTCAAAATATAAGTGAGCTGAGATTTTTTCGTACGGTTTTCATGCAGTTTTATTCCTGAGATATGCGTCATTTTATGAGAAACATCATTTGGTAACTTTGGGGAAAGTGCAGAATAGCGGAATGACGTCATTTCTAAAAATAGTATGGAGGCGGAGCCTCCATCCGTTTCTAAGATGTCTCTTATATATAGTGATTTGAGGCCTTCGGCCTCAAATCGCTTGGGAGCCTAAAAACGCGAAAATCGGATTTGCCGTCAAAAAGTAGTTTTGTAACCTACAGAAATCTGTAGGTTGTTTTCTAATTTGGAGACCAAAATCCCACGATAACGCCGTCAAAAAGAAAAAAGGGCAAAATCCAGAAAAATACGGAATTATTTTCATGACGTAACTCCACTTCCGTTGTGACGTCAGGACACTTCCGGTGAAAACTTGTTTTGAGCTTTCAAGGAGGTGAATGCCCTGGTGACCTGGCAACAGATGCGCGCTGGACGGGCACCAGGCGCAATTAGCCTTCTACTGTACAGGTAGCCTTCTACTGCGCGCTCGGCGCGCGGGCCTCCTTAGCACTGCAGTGAATGCGAGTGAACAGGGTGCGCTGCGCGCAGGCAATACTTCGTAAAATTTACAAGTATGAAGATTACGTGTGGCAATGCCGACTCGTGATAACTGGAATTTATGAGTTTTGGAGACAATTCCGTACGAAAAATTGCTGTTACGGGAATTAACGCGATGCCAGCACTAATTAATGCGGACGGAATAATGACTTGAAAAATCATCAAATCAGCCCTAATCTAACAACGAAAACGTCGATTACAACCCACTGATCATCTCGCTTCTGCTGCCGGTACGTGGTTTACATAGATCTAAACACAGTGCGAATCTAAACTAAGCTACGTCAACGCGAATCTCACGGAGTGGAAACTACGATATATTTACCCCGTGACTGACGACACCGTCGTAACCGTGAGTACCCTGGCCTGAGGTCCAGTCCTTTTCAGGATAGACCCTTTTTTTAAAATTGTATTTATTTTTGTGATTTTTCGTAATTTTCCGTGTTAAATTTCACGCGGACGGAGATCATTCAGCTGGCTCACCTATGCAAACCTCATGCTATTTGGAAATTTCTCGCGGCACACTTGTCAAATTTGAGTTCCCGGGGTTCGGAACCTTGTAACCGCGCGTATTGATAACATTCCAGGAATTTTTGGTTGACAACGAAAGTCTGAAAACGTCACAAAACATCACGAAAATCCTGCTTTCTCATTGATCATCAGCCAAGTGCAAAAAACCTGTAACTTTTTATGGATTTGCGCAGTGCGGGTAATTTTTCGGTGTGAAATCATGTAGGGTGCGCAGATTCAGGACTATAGTCCCCTACACCGATGGAAGTACATGGGACTGAGGAAGAAGTGAAGGCAGTTAATGCGAGTAAGTCCGCAAAAAATCTGGATGGATAGCGCTACATTGTTGTGAAATTTAACACGAACACTCTTCAAATCAAAAGATTAACACAATTCCAAGAAAATAACTTCACCTCACTGTACAATCTCCACAATATTTTCCACCACCGCTGGATCGGATTGACCACCGTTTCTATTCAAAACATCGCGCCGCCCCTCCAGCCGCGCGCACGCAGTGCACGCATATATCCGTCGGCGACAAGCGCGCGGGAAATTCAGATTTGACCAACCTTTTCGGCTTCGGGTGAAAATAAATTGAGTTATTTCAGAGTATACTACCTACGTTATTAGTATACGAACGAAATGTGCCGGAAATGACGACTGAAACGGTGAGTATTATGTTCCATATTTTGTAAATTTTATATAATATCGTCATTAAAGTTTCCTGCGAGTGTATTGATTGTGTGGTCCCATACCTTGTATTCCACGTAAGTTGTAACTAAGCAGAGCTATAGCGGACCGACAAACCACTCCACGAGAGCACTCCCCCATTGACTTCCGTGTAACAGTTTGATGCCCTGCTGAAAATATTTTTGGATGTGAACTCCCTTCCAAGGAAATTCCATCCTCTAACATTTTTACAATTAAAGCGGAAATATATTAAAGAAACATCTTGAACTACCTTAATAAAATCACTAAGTTGCTTTGTCTTGATCGTGCCATAGTTTCACAAAAAATAAAAATTAAAATGTAACTACTGCACCGGAAATCTGGCCTTCGGATAAAAATGCAGGTTTTCGTCAGCGGCAGCAAATTTCTGGTTCGCGGTCGCATATAACTTTTATAGTTTCAGACAACACCGGCCTACCGACCAGCCCCGATCCAACGGAGAACTCTCGCCGGGGCTTGGCCGAGCATATCGCATGGCCGACTGTACCACACAAGGCCCGTTCCGAACAGGGGACCGAAACATCCCGATCTGGCAGCCGAGTTGGGCGTTTACACGCCAGGGTTTTCGTGAGTCCGGGTCCGTCAGGATTACATTATTATTGCCCTACAGACTTGCGGAGTAAGTCGCAAACGTATGTGCCGATTGGTTTTTTGTAGGTTTTTGAGTGAACAGGCACTAAATGAAAACGATACCGTTAAAGATGGGCGGTTATTAACGACTGGAGACTAAGTCAGTTGAATAAGCCAAATCACTTTCAACACACGAACGTTGGACAAATCTGTGTGGAGTGTGTGGAACGTCACAAATTAAAATTTCCGAAGACCGTTCTCGGCGTAAGTTTTCTGACCTTGTGTAATTTTCTTCCTTTTTTTCTTTTGTAGAATTTTTAGTGGTAATATCGATATTGAACAAGTAGTGTCCAATGGTAATACTTTGATAATTGTTTAATCCTGAAAGCAAAAGAATGTTTCTTATGCTTTCCTGTGAAACCCGGTAATTTTTTGAAAATGAAAAACTGAACTTTGTACAGTGCAAGGGGCAATAAGCAATCCGTTTGCACTATATTCCCCTTGCTTGTATGGGTGCCACAAACGCACTCTACTGGAAAAAAAACGACAAAGTTTGCACTGTGTGGATTGAAGGATCCAGTCCCGCCAAAACTGGACAGAATTTTGTTCAGGACACTGGGCAGAAATTTTGTAAAATTAAAAAAAGAAATTGAAGCGATGAGCAGATGAGTCCTTCATTTTCAAATGAATATGTCATTGGTATGTATCCATTTGGATTTTGGAGGCATGTTTTGACAATAACGAAATTTGTCAAATCGATCGTCTGTAATAATATGCAAAGGATTTTAAGGCCTTATTCGATGTCTATATAGAACACATTTTGCCGCCGTTTGCGAATCCACTAACACGACTAACGGCTTCAAAATGGTCTGTCATGTCTGTATAAATAACCGTTTGACCTCAGACAGTCTTTGACGCAGTTTGCAAATCCACCAACACAACAGCCTCAAAATGGTCTGTATAACCGTTTGACCTCTTTGACGCCGTTTGCAAATCCACCAACGGCCTCAAAATGGTCTGTATGACCGTTTGACCTCTTTGACGCCGTTTGCAAATCCACCAACGGCCTCAAAATGGTCTGTATGACCGTTTGACCTCTTTGACGCCGTTTGCAAATCCACCAACGGCCTCAAAATGGTCTGTAT
>JZLH01S0616503.1:0-24489 GCA_001188425.1 Eucidaris tribuloides
GTAACAAAGGCATTTGGTTCAGTAGATTAATTTATTTTGGACATTCATGTTCTATTCTTATCATAATCGTATGTTTTTGTTGTTGAACGCACCGCCTAGTAACTTTGATAAGAACAGAACTGCCCTGGAAAAATCCGTACTGGTTGGCCGGACTGTATATGTATTGTGCTATACGCTATATGGATGACATATTTTCGCTACCCTGGATTGAGGAGAGGCCAAAAAAATGTCATTGTAAGACACACAAAGAGTGCCCATCGGTTTAACAACTGACACAATTGTATTTTCTCTGCACTCTATGCACGTACGGGCCCCACAAAAGAAGGAAAGAAAACTTAAATAGAAGATGGCCTTCACACTCAGACAAATGTGCATAACTCAAAAATGTTTCACGCTACTCAGTATGAGGACAAATCAGAGAACACTCTCTTAGAGTTAAAGCCACAAGCTAACATTGACCACAGTTTAAAAAAAAATGTGAGCTACATAATCCTTTATGCTGTAAGTGTCTTTGAAAATGAAGCCCTGAAAAAAATTGCATTTCAAAATGATGATTTAGTGCTTTAAAAAAGTGAAAATCTACATCCACTAAAATTGACCGGATTCACCTGCCCATTCCCACCCATAGACTTACCGTGTGCAGATCAAGGCTATTTTATCATCCACCGGAGTGCAAATTGTTTATTCATGCATATCTTGCCAGTGACAGTATAATTTTCCAAACGTTTGTGTCCTAGGGTGTTTATTTGTTCATTTGAACACTATCACAGTTCGACCTTTTTTAAAAATTGAAGCTCCAAAACGTCAGTCTGTGGCTTTCATCAGAAAAATGGCATTTTCAACTGTCGAATGTTTTACCAACCCGCCACCCATGTTTGTAATACGTTCAAATCACGATCCAGGTATTAGTGGTACGTCAGAGCTTTATGAATGTTTTAGATTTTCAGTACTGGCATATCCCTTGCACTTAAATTTATACAACATTCAGAAATCTGGACCATATGCAGGACCTACTCCGGGGACCTACTAAATGCTTTCACAGGCACTGTTCATAATGTTACACTGAAATGGCGCCATGGTCAAAGATAGATAAAGTGTACCAACCGGTATGCGGATCCGTACATACTGGAGACATCGCGAGACATCGCCTCTAATAAATTGGCACCCGCCTTCGCAATTCATCGCCGGCCACAATTCTCCATATCACATCCGATATTCACCGACAGCATGTACTGTATGGGCAATTCCAAGCAAATGAGGACATTTATAAAAAAAAATAAAAAAACTAAAATGTCTCTCTCATGTTAACTATATGACCTATCACTAACCTAATGCCATGGATGTTCATAAATACTAAAAATCTTTCAAATTAAATAAAAAAAAAATTCGTTGATTTCCTCAAGATCTCGAACCATCATTAAAATTGTTTGTGTGGGACTGGAGGCCAAAAAAAATCACTAAAATGCAAATTACACAAGTGTCTTTTGATATTTTTTTCTCAAAAAATTCGCTTAAGGGAAAAAGATGGATACATTTCTGTATTTCTGAAGCCATAATGATATTTAATTGATTACCCTGGGTGAAATACCCTCCGAAGTCGCACCGGTTAAACTGTAATGCGACTGACTAGCGTTTTTCTATCCGCAAAGGATACTTTAAGTTGCTTACCAAATATAAATAGCTTATTTGAGACTTCTGTGTCGAGGTCATGTGGTGCAAGTAATAAAACTGGTAAAGGTGTTTCGTTGTAAGAAAAATAGAGAATTGTAATAAGTAGATTTTTGCCTTGTCCTTTTTGTGTAATGCGACTGACCAATTTTTTACAATGTTGTGGCGTTTACAGTACAACGCCTGCAACATTTTTGATAGCGTTATCTTTAAGCTTTGAGTGTCGAGATAAAATTAATGTGTAAACTTGACAGAAAGACTCATTCTTGGAAGACTGATACCACAAGGTTACAGACTTGACACATAAAAGTGTTATGCGACTGACCGTGGAATTGCCCATATATCAACATCCTGGACTTTTTGCAGTCTTGCTAACTTCCGTTCCGACTCAGAACGGAGACGGCGACGTTGATTTAATACAGCCAATCAGTTTCAGTTGTTTATACCCCCCGCCCCTTTTCTTTCTTCTTGTTGGTGGCATTGAACTAGCTTGCCCACTTATGAGAGAAAGGTTCCATGCAAACAATACATGAATGAAACTTGACTTCAGTCCAAATGTAACAAATAAGGCTGGAATAATGCAGATATGCAAAATGCATGAAAACAACGGGAGGTTTTTTAAACTGGCATCTTTTAACCACGCACAAATCAGATATCGGATGATGCAACACAAGACTTGCAAATATCACCAGAGGAATCGCATTATCTCGAGTGCGACCCAACCGGTCTCTCGTAGACACTATATGCGGATATGGGAATATGTGACGCTGGGCTACAGATTTCGGCCACACCAAGTCTCGCATCGGCTGAACCGTTGCGTTGTTTCGTGTCAAATGCTGATACCTGATACATCACGTCTACAATTTACATCTAAGGTCTTATATATGCGCGAGTTACAGGTTTTGGACCAACGGACTTATTGTCTTCATCGTTTTTGACTCGCTATACTATCAAGGTTTTTTCTGTTGTTTAAATTTTTCTTGGGGGGGGGGGGGGTAAGTGGCGACCGTTCTGCGGCCCTCTGGCTTGTTGCACGAGGCGGTTGCAAACTAAGTTCACAGATACACAGAAAATATTCGCCATACACAACTCACACAACCCCCCACACACCGACAACACCAACAACACAACACACACACACGACACACACACACACACACACACACACACACACACCTCACAAGCACACACACACACACTCACACACACACACAAACACATACACACAAACACACTTTGCTGAAGACCATCACCATTATCACAATCATCATTACCATCAGTTGCCCCACCACTCCCACCCCAGAAATGTTAAAATCTCACTTTTTTCTCTCTGATCTAAAATGTTTAAATAGTTTGTTCAATAAATGAGAGTCTTGCCCCCCCCCCCCCGAAAATATTCTGCTTACGATCTGGAAGACCATCGCCATCATGACAAGCATAATTACTGTCATGTTTAGCATTATTAGTCTCATTATTATTTTGAGACATTATCATTCCTTTAAGGATGATCTTAATTAAATTAGATCATCACAATCATCATTACCATCATATTCGCCATCATCATAGTCATAATCATCATCATCAGCAGCAGCACGGGGGTGAGTTCACGTTTTTTTTTGGGGGGGGGGTCGTGATCATGCAGCAACATTTATACGTGATAATGATTTATGATTATAATGATTTTGATGATGGTTATGATGATAGAAATGACAAGGGGTGTATTTACAAGGGTAGGTTGAAAAGTTCATAACGTGACTATAAGAAGGAGATATCCTGCAGCAATGAAACTACTAAATTCAACCGTTTCTGATACTAACTGCATTGTTCTTTTCAGATATCTTTTCTTATTTTTCTTTTACATACGATTTTACATTGACAGTTGAGGTTTTTATCATTGGTAATTTCTGGCAGATTTTTTATGGCAAAGGCTTACCCTTCCAGACAGGAGTCATCTTTCTGGGCTCTTTCTAGGCTCTTCTGAGATTCTTTCCAGTGTCTCTGCCACGCTTTAAGCCAACAGGTAACTGGAGTTGCATTCTCGACAGTGATAATCACTTTTGGGTGGATTTTTTTTTAACAGTGACACATGTCTGTTCAGGCATGTCTTTGCCATGAAAAATCTGTGAAAAATGACCATTTTCAGAACCCTCAACTGCCAATTTTTAAATCATTTTATCAGAAAGTAATGAAATAATATCTGAAAAGAAACAATAGTTATTATATCAGAAAAGGTTGAATATAATAAATGACTAGTTTCATTGCTGTGGCATAACTATTTATTAGTCAGGCTATGAACTTTTCAGCCTACCCTCGTACAAAGGAAATTCACAACGGCATCACCACGGTCATCACGCATCTCCGTGAAGATCGCCATGAGACACGGGAGCTAAATTTCATTTCCTACGAACTTTTTTTTACAACAGTGCTTGCGCACTTACATTATGGTATTAACGTACAATAAGTATAAAAAATGCCTTTGCAGTCACCGAATCTCAGCTGGCCATGGGTAATTCATTTTTGTTTGGACTGCCTGACACTATTTTGAACCGTCTTAAAAGATTGCAAAATATTGCTGCTGGAGTCATTACTCACACCAAACCTTCCGACAATATTACACTAATTTTTCTTAAGCTGCACTGGCTTCCTGTAAAACATAGGATTGTCTTAAAAAATATTCTTTTGATGTACCGTTGTGGTCATGGAATTGCTCCTACATATCTAACTGAATTGTTCAAACTTCATCAACCTAACCGGCCTCTCCGTTCCAGTAACAAACTTGTTTACACTCAATCTGTTGTCAATAGATCATTGGGTAGAAAGATCTTTTTTATTTGCCGGACCACGTTTGTGGAGCAATTTACCAGAAGAAATGAAATTGACTACCTCCTTAACCCAATTTAAATCTAATTTGAAAACTCATCTCATGAAAAATGCATTTTAAACGTGATTATCACCTATTTATTTCTACTGTAAATGTGTTACGTTCTCTAGTGCAATTTTATGTAATTGCGCAATGAACACCTGATAGGTGGATTTTAGCGCATTATAAAATGTTACTATTTTCTTCTTTTTCTTCTTCTTTTTGTTCTTCTTTTCTCCTTCTTCTTCTTTTTCTTCTTCTTTTCTTCTTCTTCTTCTTTTTCTTCTTCTTCTTCTTCTTCTTCTTCTTCTTCTTCTTCCTCTTCCTCTTCCTCTTCTTCTTAGCTCGTTGGTTACAGAGGTAGTTTACAGATATCAAGGTCCCTAGGTTGAATCCTACTGGAAAAATCTTTAATATTCTTCTCTTTGTTCTATTTTTGATAGATTGGGAATGAGGTTCATTTGTCCGGCGAAAATTAGAAAATCACAATGCCCGCAAGAGAAAGAAAAAAACAACAACACAAGACAAGTTAGACAAAGTTTTCGTAGAAAAAGAATTTCACGACCCAGAATCGGTAACAAAAGAACCCAGGTTTTATAAAGAATGAAACATCGTCACATTAAACATTTTCAACGTTTATTTTCTCTATTTATATAGACAACTCATCACATATACAGACAATTAATTTAAAATACCTTTCTATTTTAATGATACGGTTGTCTTAAACATGTTACTTGCCGTGTTCGTCTTGAATTGTGTTCGACAACAGACTTTAGGTTCTGGGTTTGAAGTACACATTCTTCGTTTGTTTGGCAAAATACCACATTAACATGTCATAAAAAGAAAACAAATGGTAAAGTTCAAACGGTTATTGGTACATAAATTAGATTGGGACTCACAATATTTCATCTGACTTTCTTTAGAACGTATAGTGTTGGAGGATCACCATAAAAGTTGAAAGATGTAACACGCCAGTTTAGTGATCCAGTATGAGCGGGTGCAACAAAAGGTAATTTGTAGGAAAAAAATAAACACGACATCTTCATTAAAGAAAATATATGAATATTTATGTATGCCTCAAAAACATGTACTGTAAAGTGCATTGAAAATGCCTTGACAAATGCGAAGTATACCATAGTCTTTTTGGTATTTTGGGGTCATTTGTAAATCTAATACCGAATCTCCTAAATGGTTGATTACACACGGGGCGATAGTGGTACCCTAAAATAAAATATACCACATCGGAGCTTTTCTTTTCATAACCTTCTATATGCAAACAATTATGATAAATCATTTCTCACATAATGTTTTTATGGTAGTGCTGAACTTCCCGAATTTTTTTTTTTTTTAGTGCTGGATCAGATCTATTACTCTGAGCCTATGGCGGGATTTATATCGACAATGTATTAAGAGAACACGAGGCTATAAAGGTTTCACAAGATATTCATTGACTGTTTAAATCACAATTAATTAAAACATATTGTGCCAGCTCAATAATCTGTGGTTTTATTGTTCAGGATTGTTGGCGTGAAAAATATGAACGCATCTCTTGTCATCCATCCCAAATCTGCAGTCGCACAACCTTTTAGATTCGTAGCCGAAAGTGGGACAGCGCCCTCTTTTGGTATCGGTGAAATATTTACATTCTCAAAATTGATATTTTGTTTTAACGGACCCTTTTAAATGTTAATTACTTTCTATGTTAAGAAGTGTACATTTTAATTCATCAGTGTTTAATACTTCGTGCGTTATTGATTCCATTACCTTAGATTTCATGTTTTTATTATTTTTTTAATTTTTAATTTATTTTTTATTTTTTGCATTATCACGTCTTTATAATCTCGGCCACTATGTGAAGAATGATGGGAGTACATAAACCTTAACCGAAATTTCAGCGGGGTGCACGAATGAAACTATACTAATTTCATAGTCTGCCGATATACATTTGACGGAAAACCTTAACCCTAAAAGGACTGGGCTATTTAGAGGTGTTGAGGACGGGGGGGGGGGCATGATGCCCCTCCCCCTTCTGATCTCGGCCGTGGAGCGCGCGATCGTGCTGAAATTTGGCATGCAGGTTCCTTTCAACATAAACTCTAAATTTGATCTTTGCGACCTTCTTAAATAGTTTTCATCACTTAAAACTGCAAAAGTCATTTTTTTCCTTATGCATTTCTTTGTTTTTTAAATTTCTTATGTATTTCTTTGTTTTTGTAACTTTTGTTTTTTATTGTTTTTCCATGAAATTTATTGCAGACCATTTACAAACCAAAATTAGCTGAAAATTAATTATGAAGGTCAATTATAATAGAAAATAATGACCTTTTTATGAATTTCAAGATATCATACAAATTCCATTGACTTTGTACACAAATCAGATAAATGGGCCATTTTTCGGCCGTTTTTGGCATGACATTGGATCACGAAAAGTCATGGGGCGTCGCGATGCTGTACCCGTTTGTCTCGAATTTGGTTTCAAACGCTGCGCAAGACTTCAGAAAAAAAGCCATAGAATTGCGCTGTATTACCATTGTGCGTTTCAAAATAATTGCGCTAAACGTCGAAAGGGGGGCCCATCATGCCCCCCAGTCCTTTTAGGGTTAAGGGAATTTTAGTTTCTGCAAATCGACTGTGTGATTCTTTCTTCATAGTGCTTGGAAGGAAGGGATAAGGAAAGGCTATAGACAATATTATTATAAACACGATAAAAACAAAAATACGATACGCATTGTATGCTTGTCTCTCTTTATTTAGTGATGACACTTTTGTCCTGAGTCATCAACATTGTAGTGTCTTCTTATCAAGAAATTAAAATGGTCTGTTTATCAATAAAACATACGAATTCAAAATAACAATTAGACATGAAAATATCGTTTACGCAAAAGTTTAACATAACACATACAATCAGGCATTTTTTTTGTTCGTTGTTTTCTCTTATCATTTTAAGTACGTTTAGTGAAAGGCATAGCCACATTTACGTCGCTGGAAATGGCATCTATAAAAAAAAACTCTACTGTGAAACGCAACAATCATCAATCAGGCGTAGACAAAAATAATTATATTATTGTTTTAAACGAAAGTTACACTGTTGGTATAATGACATGGAGTTTACGATTGTCAAAATGATATGAGTTCAAATCACTATTCAAAATTCTTCGTTGGCTGTTCTTTTAATGCGTACCCGTTATATTAAAGACAAAACTGTTTCTCTGGATATTAATTTAATTTCTCTCTCAATTGTCATAGTAAAGCTACTTACTGTTTAGTTCACATTTTTAGTCCGTTTGGTAATTTAACGTGATAGGTAAATCGGAACTATCTTTCTTAAGTGGTGAATTTCAATATAATCTTAAATAATTCACTGACGTAAAACATACAGAATGTCCATTTACGAGGACATTAAAGGATTGTTTCTTTTATTGTGGACATATCCAAGTGCGTGTGCGTTTCTTTTCAAATGTGGCCGTTTTGCACCGGCTTCTCAAAAGTCTTATGCAAACTTTCACGAACACGAATCCGTCCATCATAGAAGAAGCTAATGTATATGGTGTGATTTTTAACTAATTTGTGTAGGTGTTATTGTTCTTCTGCTTGTTCTATTATGATTTGGAAAGTGTGCATGATTTCGTTCGTATTCTGTTCTTATTGATCCATCTTTTTTAGGTTGCTCTGTTCGTTATACATTTAGCCAGTTTTTGAATAGTAGATGGTCCTGTTACTGCATTCAATATTGCGAGGGAATGCTGAATAAAATGAAAAACAAAAGGAAACAGTCCTGATTAATTTACAATAATGGTCATAGTAGTGAGTAGTGTTGCAATCAAAGCTTGGAAAACACAGCCTCCAATTGTATCGCTCTCTGTAACGTTCATGAAAGTAAACGAGATTCCAGATTATGTATACATTTACAATGTACTACGAGTCTGCTTGTTTTGAAATGAGTAGACTACTTTAACAGAGAAAGAAGCGTTATCAAGAGAGACGAGTTGTTATACAGTACGTGTGTAATTTGTAATTGGACCCTTTCCCAATCTCTCGTAACCCTTGCAGGGTATCTACAAGGATTACAATGCAAATACCCCTTTTTCTTCTTCTTTCTCTTCTTCTTCTTCTGATCTTCTTCTTCTTCATTCGTTTCTTCTTCCTTCTTCTTCTTCTTCTTCTTACTATTTGTTGTTTTTGTTAATGATCATCATTATTCATTACTGCTAGTTGCTTGCTGACGTCGCGTTGTTACTGTTTGTCTTGTTCGGTTATCATAATTATGCCCCAAACACCGATTACTTACTTGTAAACTTTCCAATAGCGCTGTCGTTGTTAGCTTTCCGTACATTTTCTTTCCTGTGTTGTACAACATACATTGTTCAGGTCAGTGCAAGGACAGCCATAATTGTTCCAGGAAAATGAGGTAAAAGGTAATGTAGGATTGTCTATAGACTCTAGGAAATTTGTGGTGCATGGTAGAGAAGGTGGGGGGGGGGAGGTGTAGAACGGACCTCTTTGTTAAGAGGAACGAGGACATCCTTCATCATTCTTAGATTGAAATATCAACTGAAATGATTTAATATTGACTACAGTTTACACAATGCGAGCTACATAATCCTCTAAGCTCTAAGTGTCTGTGATAAGGTCTAAAAATGAAGCCCTGTAAAAAGTTGTCCTTCAAAATGATCATTCAGTGTTGTAAAAGAGTGCAAATCTATGAATATTCAGATTGGCAGGGTTCACCTGTCTATTTCCTTCCATCATCTACTGTGTAACAATTATAGACTACCTTGTACTCCACCGGAATAATAAGTCACACGTGATATTTATCCATTCATATTTTGCCAGTGGTAGCCTGACTTGCTAAACTTTAGTATTCTGGGATGTTAACTTGTCACTTTAAGCACTACTACATGTATGTAGCTCAGATATCAAAGTTTGATTTTTGTTTTAATTGAAGCTCCATAATACAACTACACGTGGCTTTGTGCGATCAAATCTCGTTCCAAACAAGATGGCTTAGAGAATCATTTTCTGAGCCCTGATTCTGCGCTTCATCTGATATGAATCTACAGGCCATGTCGCGCAGTAGTGACTAGTTAGATGTTCTACAAGTCTAGTAAAACAACCCTCTTCATGAATAATAAATAGCCATGTTGTATGGTGTAGCCAAGAGTGATTCTTAGGACAATGATGGATGCAGTGAGTGAAAACTATTTCTGTATTCATTTCCCGTGTGACCACTGTGGGCCAATGACTTTATTTGAAGAGTAGATATGTGTTATAGAGGTGTCTGTTTCAATCCAGTCAAAAAGGGCAGAGTTCTACTATACATTTTGCCCACATGATTTTATCAGAATGTGCGTCGTCCTCTTTGCTTCAATCATTTCTAGCTGATTGATTCTGTGTCCCTTGTCTTCATTGTGAAAGAGAGTATTGAATAGATCAACTTTGTTTGTGGCTCAAAATCAAATTAAAGGAGGGGAAGGGGAGAAGAAGCGCTTCGTATCCATGTCTTATCCAAAATTTGATAATTTGGTACTTCAAATCTTACGGACATCGACCTTTTTCTTCAACTAAATCGGTAAAACTTCACCTTGCAACATATCCCCAGTTCATTGATACTCCCCCTTTCAGCGGATGGAAAAAATGAATAATTCAAGCAAAAGCTTTAAATCTGAAGATCTATTAAGATCTAATAAAAGTCTATTTTAGAAATGATGAAAATGGATGGTAGAAGATGTCGTTAAATGTTTATAATGCAGTGTAGTCCACTTCACAAAAATTGGTAACGTCAAATAAAAGATTCCACATTAGAAACATTGACTATAAAAAAGAACCCAACAATCTGAGAGAGACACTTGCCTCATCTTCATTCGTCAAGACAATTTCAACTTACGTTTGCTTCAATTTGTGCTTTAATTTCATCCCCATTCATGGCATCTCCCCAATCTGCATCTGATATATCAGAGTTTGATGCTAGTGATTCCGAAAAGACGTCTTGATCTCCGGGCGCGCTTTGACTTTCCCACTCTCCATCCGAATCTTCCTCCTTAAAAGTGGAGATAGCTTCGTCACTGTCACTGGTCTCAGGATTGAAGTTGATCGGGCTCGAAAGCACCCCACTCTTGATTGCCGTCTTCACTCGATGACAGTTGGTCAATGTCCGTTGGTTTGACTTCGTTCAGCAATGCCTGGAGCAGCAGTTCCCTGTCGGTAGGCCTTGGACTGTCCAAGGGTCCATTCGAGTTCACGAATTGGGCCTTACCCTGCTCAGCCCCCAACAACTTCCCCGCTAAATACCGACGAAAACCCTCCATTTCATCTGGGTTGTCGAGGTCGCCAACCTGTCCGAACTGCACGTACTGACCCCATTTGTGAGGCGTCGGATACTGATCACCTATGTTGAACTCATTCTCTTGTGCGTTGAATTCATTTACGACTGGGACATTCCATGGCATGGGTGGTTGAGGTCGGCTAAACTCGGCCTCTCCGAATGGAAAACCGTAATCTGCCGCTTTCTTCCTATACAGCGATTTGACCACTTTGCGCCCGTAGGGAGGCGGAGGAGGAACCTGTATCACGCGCCGAAACCGTTCACTCATCCCTTCAGGCGGGGATGGTGGTCCAGCTAACTGACTTGCCAAACGCTCAACAGGTTCCATCATAATCGAACGCTCAAGATCCTTGAGGGTCTCGTAATAGTCGTGATACTGATTTGGCAGATCAATGCCATTCGTCTGCTCCTCCAGAAATTGATTATCTTCTTCGGGCAGTAGGTCAGGGACAGCATCTTCAGGGCGCAGGAATGGGTGAATAACATTGTTAGGTGGTGGAAGGTTGGCTGGCACTGGTGGAGGAGTAGAATTTGGAACGAATGGCAGGTCATCTGAAGCCACAAAGTTCCTGAAATATTGTAGAAAGAGGTAAAATTAAATGTCGATTCAATAATTTTATAATCTAGGAAATATTCAAATGGATGTCAATAATTTTGTTGTTAATGTGCGTTCTCATTTACCTTTCACTTGATATTAACACGTTACAGTGATTGCAAAGAAATCCAAGTGACAACCATTTTCAGCTTAGACGTTTCCAGTCTAGTTTACCTTTGTATATACATGTACATGTATATTGTTCCAGAATTGTCCATGGCACTTAAAATTTACAAAATGTCAAAGGGAACGCACAAAGTGAGAATTTTAGATACAACTTACTTAAGCTGAAATGTATGTTACCAAAATTAAACATACAAAAAAAGAAGAAACCCAGTTAAGTAATTTTCACCTGTTTGTCCCACTGTCTTGTGAGGATAGCGATCATCGTTTATACCTGACAGTATTCATGATTGCTAAATTTAAGCCCTAATGGTGATGTTATTATATGCATTTGGTATGCTTACCGGTTCGCTTCCGCATTCCTTCGAGTGTTGGTAAGCTCTCTATGAACTCTCGGTAGTCGTTCCTATTCCTTCGTCGTCTGTCGAGCCGTGTTATCGGAGAATATAGTCTTCCATCGATGGGTAAGAACTTCAGAAACTTCTGCTTAGGTTTGTCTTTTATCCTATATAGAAATTTCGAGTAAGCATTTGGAAATCTCCACTGCCGACTCTCGTCTGCATTTTCCAATGAGCTGCTCCAAGAAGATTCACTTCCCAGGCTTCCAAGCACTGACGAGAAATCATCAGCCGCAGAACTGAAACTCACGTCGAAATCATTACTTAAACCCCAACCCAGATCTCGTTTAACTCGTCGTCCAGGTAGAAGTCCCCCTTCCCCCTTTTCCGGAGCGTTCATCATAGCTGATTCGAGACCATTTTTCCTCATGTTCTTGTAGGTGTCATTTTGTGGGCTTTTCGGATCTTCACCACTTTCTGCTCCTTTGATCGTTCCTTGGCTGCTGCCACCATGATAACCTTTCGGTTGCTTTTGCTCTGAGGTCGATTCCTCTGAAGTCGATGATGGATACCAATCTTCGGAAGATGAGTAGCCACTGTCATGACCTTCACTCAGAGTTGATTCACTGACGTCGGACACTCCTTTACTCTCTCTTCCAGTCAGGTCGGACAAGAGCTCTTTCAGATGACTAATCGATTGGTAGAGTGGTTCGAGTTTCTCGGCAATCAGGGCTGATTCGATATCACGACTCGTAGTGTCGTCGTCGCCTGCGTAGTTATCTTCGGAAACGTCAGCAGCGTTGTCGTATATTTCATCAATCAACCAATATGGCCACGGAGCAGAATACTCGGAAGTACCATCGCTGTTTTCACGTGGGATGTACGAAAAACCTGTCTCGCTTCCACTTTCTTGAGTAATTGAGCTGGGAAAGTCTGACGTGGAGGGTATTGACAGATATCCTTCACTCTGTCCAGTGGAAATGGCCGAGTGTGTTTCGTCTTTCGATGGTTGTGAACCTGTTGATTTACGTTCACCATGCCACGATCCTGAATGTGAAAATAGATTAAATTGACCAGTCAAAAGGCATGATTTAAAGGTTAGTGACATGATTAGGAACACGAAAAAATGGCTCAAGAACTAAATATGTTGAAATATATACCAACTGTACACCAGCTGGAGTAGATCTCCCAGTTGGAAGGATTTGTCTGTAATTTGTTTACTTAAGGAGAATTAAGCATGAACTTAGTAGTAGTTTAATTTTCTCTGGCCCAGATAAAAATAACATTCCATAGAACCTTACACAACAGATTTGTCTGTCAAAGGATATACAAATGCAAGTTACTTTAGAACGAGTCAGCTTTTGACTTCCAAATTTTCACAGTAGAATCCTTGCACAGTTTACTTGATTCTAGAATAGTTTCAGCCCAAGTTGAGGACTTTAACAACTATGAGTCGCATAATTATCCATGTTATAAGTGACTCTGAGAGGGTATAAAAATGAAGCCCTTAAAAATTGTACTTCAAAAATAATTTTAGTGCTTTAAAAGAGTGAAAGCCTATGTGTACACAACTTTACCATAACACGTTTCTCCATAGACGGACGGTTTTAGAGTTAAACATACACCGAATGTCAAGGTGTAATGTTCATTCGTGCATATCTTGTGGCAGCATTACTTGCTAAAGTTCTGTATTCTAGAATAATTGTTTGTCCAATCAAGCACTACTATGTTGATCAATTTACTACAGTTTGACATTTTTTTAAACTAAAGATCCATAATCTGATAATAATAAAAAGTGTCTTCAATCTATATATCTAGATGAATAGTTAGATCAATTGTAACTGTATATCTTTAATATCACCATATCTATAATTTCAACTAAATCTGTATTTACATCTATATCTGTACCGAGCTATTTATCTGTGTTTCTTTCTTACACAATACAGACATTCATTAAGATGTAAAAATGGCATGTTTATAATCCTCAACCGAAGCATTTGTTTTACCTCAAGGCTTTCTATTTTCACAGTTATATGCTAATGACATGCAGGAGATAATATTTATCTGTTTCCCATCTTCAGAACATGGGTGGAATATGCAGATTCTCGATACTCATGTGAATATCATCAGTCAGATTATAGTGGGATGATATAACGATATTTTAGAGTCATAAATGCCTGCTCAATATAATGTATGGTATAATATCAAACCTGATAACCGAGTTATCGGTAAGAAAAGGGAAATGCTTAAGATACAAGATAATGACGTAGTCATAAATGCCATTTTACATATGTATGGCCAATCACAACCCTGTCGGAACTACTAGGGTTTCAAAATAGATTTCAAAGGTCCACCCTCATCGCAGAATGGCTCATCTTTGATGCCCGTTGAAGACTAACAACGAGATATTTTGGGCTGGGGTCTATGAAAAAGGAAGGGGTGTTTTTGTAATCAATTGGTCTTCAATGGGATTAATAAAGTATATGCTCTTCCACTCAGTCTGTACACCACGGCACAGCAACAATACTTGAAGAGTTAGATCATTTAAACGGGTAAACTCCATTTTCACCAAAATTGGGTTAATAACATGAACATATTTAATACCTACCCACCTGTATGATAGTATGATATTTGAAGCCAAATTCCCCAAGCAAGTACAAAATATATCTGGTTTCATTTTTTTTCCATAGGCGTGTGTAAAAACTCGGGCGAAGAAATATAAATTTTGCGATGAATCTCTTCACTTATACATGAAGACATGCGTCTTTATTTTAAAGCTATTTGTTAATCTTTCTAGAGAATTTCACTTAAGAGTGGGCATAGAAGTGTTCTAGGTACAGACAATTTTCCATAGGTCTTCCGATCCTCCTGAAAATGGAGAAAATCCCCTTTATATCTTTTCTTTTCATGGGAAGGGTTTCAGTATGATTTTTTTTGCAAGGAATTTAATAGAACAATTGTTTTATTTGAAGCTCCACAATGTTGGCCTGTGTCTTTAAACACTTTGCTTCTTTCTACCTGTTTTGCGTTCGTATACTTTAATTTACAATTAAATATCTACATCTGCATTTTGGCATTTAAATTAAAACTTGATATTTTACATAATGGCTAAAAACAGAGATTAAGATTCCGGAATACAATTTCAGACCCAGGAATATAAATTTTGATTCAATCATGTCAATGACACGACGCTAAATTGAAATGAAAATTACTACAGTAATGGACAAAAGTTTGAAATATATTTTTCTACCAAATTCAGTTTTCAATCATATCAGGAACAGGTTTCTTGTCCTGAAGTAGAGACAGGGGCGGCGACACATGGGGGGGGGGGGTCAGGGGTGGACGGCCACCTCTATTTTATTATTAAACAGACGGGAATTTTACTGTTTTTCGAAAATATTGCCCTCCTATTCTCGTTGATTTTGCTACTAAAAAAAATGGCGGGCAAAAAAATGCTATCTGTCGTCGTCGGCCCCTTCCCCCGCTTGCCGGACGCTGTTCGGCTTACATTTTGTTAGTAAAACATTTGTTTGGCAGGCAAAATTTTCCCTGACGGATTTCGCCCCTCCTAAAATTTTAGCCTGGTGCCGCCCCTCACTCGAGCTCATTTGAACTTAGTAATAATATTGGAAATAGAAATAAAATGAAATGAAATGAAATATGTTTTGCATGGGTAATTGATCATTATTTGTAAGAAATCTGCACTTTAAAACAGGGTTACGCAGAGAAATAAGCGTATTGCACACTTTTGTCCAGGACTGTATGTAATTTTAACAACACTTACCTTGTGAATTGTCTAATTTCAGTCGGTCTTGGCCCACGTCTTCTTCCGATTTCGTTTTATTTGAGACTGGGATTCCATATCCTACAGGCAAGATGAGCAGCAACGGAAATATGGCAAGTATTGCCTTCATGATCGGATTCTGTTGAAATGAGCAACGCAGAGAGAGAGAGAAAAAAAATAAAACATTCGTTGTCACTGATTTCAAAAGAGAGCCAGTAAACAGGAACATGAGAACATTTCCACGAGGTGCAGACTTCCCAGCAATATCATCGTATGACGTACCTGAGTTCAATGACATACAAACGGAATTATCTTTCACAATACAGACATACAGTTCAGTTCATGATGTAACACTGGGCACTGATGGATTGAGAAGGTTGATTTGCCTCGTCTAACTCTTTTTATTAGTAAATTAGACGAAATCATCATTTGGACTAAAAGATTTAGCCTCTTTGGGGGTTCCTGTTTCTGTTGCATTGCGAGGGCGGTTCAACCAGCGGCAGTGCCCTTGTCGTCTATTCATGTCTTCATATCTACTTCTCTTGCTTCCTTCTGCTCTCTCCTTCCCAGTTTTTTTTTTCTTCCTAGTAGTGTAGGTTACCTTAACGAGAAGGCGACCTTCTCATTTCCTATTAGGATGCTTCTCGTTCCTTTTTTCCTACACTTATTGTTCTCTAATGTTTTGGGAAAACAAAACACATGTGTCGACTCCCAGTTGAACAATTCCTTGATTTACTCTGATGGTTACAGGAGTGAGCCTTCGAATAAAATGTTGTCCTCTCGTGTTTTGTTTTGTTTCGTTTTTGCGCGGAAGTAACTGGCATAAAGTACCTGTATGCATAAATCCAGCCTGAAGATTACAGAACGCAGAAATGAATGTATCGGGTTACAATCGTGAGGAGGCGTGCAGTTTGTCTGAATTAATCTGAACTCTAAAAACAGGATTAAACTGGGACGGAGGAGGAGTCGTGATTAGAACAAGGAGACAGGTTGTACGAACGAGACGAACATCCAAGTAGACACAATAATGAGGGACGACAGACAGCACTGCATACCGCTTAAAGTGAGTTAAAGTGAAAGAAAACAAACAAAAGATTTAAATTTATTTGCAACACGCATCAACCGAGTGTTTAATTGGAGCTGACCTCATTCCAATTTGAATCAAAGACAGAACAGCAGGAATCGTGGTAAATTATTTCTCTTCCTTTTTGTTCGCCAGTCTTGCAACTGTCAGTAATAGACCTTTAAAGGCAAATAGCAGGAGATGAAAAGGTTTTCACTTTGGAATACAACTACTCTAGAATCAAGTACATTGTTCAACAGCTTCCGCAGTCTAAATTTCATGGTCAAATGTTTATTACGTTTTAAACGATCACCATCAGTACACACTGAGACAGGCGAGTTGCCTGTGTAGCTCTGTGTGGGATCAATTTCTATCAGGGCACCAGAATAATTCAACACCAATAAATGAACGCTTGTTTCTCCATAAGTAAACAAATTCAAGACAGATCTTTCAGCCAGGAGGTAACCCATGTTGTATGCATTGGTATGTGTTTCAATCTAATTGATTCTTGAACCATTTTTTACTTCTCCCAATCACGTAAACGCCCTTTAAGTGTCATGTTCATGTAAACCAGAGAGGTATACTAATTATTTTAATACTTGTATTCTTAACAAATTCCAATCAGAACTGAGAGCACTGGGCGCCAAAGGCGGATAATAGAGTAGATAATGACAAAGCTTGCAACACAATCACCACCACCACATTGATATTGTTAGTTCTAATGTTTATCCAAATTAATCATTTTATTTTTATTATTAGTCCCAAAAATCTATTTCATGTTATTTTATTTATGTATTTATTTACTCATTTCTTTCTTTCTTTAATTTTTATCTATTTATTATTGCATCAAACATTTATGCATTCATTTATTCATTAACATATCCGTTCACGTTTGTTAGTGTACAAACCCTGAGGTTGATGTGTGTGTGTGTGTCTGTCTGTCTGTGTTGTGTGTGTTGTGTGTGTGTTCGTGTGTGTGAGAGCATGCGCGCGCGCGCGCGTGTGTGTGTGTGTGCATGTGTGTGTGTGTGTGTGTGTGTGTGCGTGCGTGCGTGTGTGTGTGTGTGTGTGTGTGTGTGTGTGCTTGTGTGTGTGCTTGTGTGCGTGTGTGCATGTGTGCATGTGATCTAAACTGCATCTGAAGTATTTTTGTTATATTCAAGGATTGTATATTCCTTCAGTAAATTATTCAAAGTGATAAGACAAATAACACAATTCAAAGTCACACTCAGATATTAAAGTGCAGTTTTTTAACACATGCTATTTATTTCACAATGTAATGACCTCTGATGGATGGGGTTTTCCACAAATGATTTAATTCCTTTGATCAATAATTCTTTCAAGGGTGATTAGAGATAACACGTTGGCATGAACGAGGCAACACAATGCTTGCGAGTTCGGAGTTCTTATTTAAGAAATGGCTGCTCTAGAAAGTAGTCAAGGCCTCCCTGTGGTACTGTTGCGCATGCGTATTGATAATGCACAAATGGATGAATTAATTATGCATAAACACCTCGGGCAGACAAAACATGGTCATATCTCGCATTTCCGTAACAACGTGAAATTCGTAACCTTATCTCTGAAGCTGATCCCCAATGGTCAATGTATACATCACCGAACGTCAGCGAAAATTAGAATGGTCGTCGGGATATTTCATTTTGCAAAAATTGATGGCAAAGTCAAAATAGGGCAGCCTAAACAGATGAAACATGTACTTAACACAACGTAAATAAGTAAGGTAGGCAGGTTGGTAAGTAATATAGTGATATGTCATCTTCGATCAATTACCAGCTGCATAAACGTGGTGCGTTGTCAATTTTGATGTGCCAGCTACCCTGGAGATTACTAACAAGTTATTCTGGTATACAGGGCTTATTCGCACGGGGGTACTCCTACAACGTAAAATGATCAATGATTGGTCTCGTGTATTCCACAATTATTGATAACCATGTGGACGGTGATGGGAGGGGGTTCAGTATTAAGCTGAAGATGAAAGGGACGGTAACTCTAAATTCTTGTGATAGAAAAAGGTGCTAATGTCATAGGTTTACACGCTGCTAACGACCTTCTCTTTCTTGGGGATTTACAGTAATCCTTCTAATCGTCAACCGATGAGTTATTTTAAAAAAAATCAGGCGTTTGTTTAAAATTTTATCATTTCGTTACATTTTCTTTTTCTAAATTAAAAAAAGTGTGAATAAGTGATGTGGCAGACGACGTTAAGTGGACAGGTCATGTTTTAGGGTATTTTTATGTGAATACCAGTGTTATCGATTTTATCTTTTCGTTTATAACTGGACCGCCTATCTATCCATGCAGGCATGCATCTTTCTATACTATGAAGAATTTGATTGCAAAAATGGGCTAAGTCCACTTTTGTAACTTCGGAGAAATGCATTTTCTTTGCCCGAGTTTGTACACGCGCCTACGGCGATATAAAAGTTAAATCCAAGATATTTCGCACTTCCTTTGTTGGAGGCGATGGAGTGAGTGAGTAAGTTTGTGTAATTTAACTTTAAATGTTATACTATATAGCCGGATAAGTAGGTGGTAAATGTTGATAGTAATAACTCATTTTTTGTGGAAAACGAATGTTACTCGTTTGCCAACGTACACACTAAAAAATAAAGGTGCGTACAAGGTGCAACTTTGCGGAAATAGGTGCATAGCAATTTCTGCCGCGGTATTCGAGCAAATCTGCACCTTTCACGGCTGAGCGCTCGCCCCACTCCATTGTGTTTGCAAGTTTGCACCTTTTTAGGTGCACATTTTGACTCCAATAGACCACTTTGTATTCAAATTTATGGATGATATCACTTCCGAAGCCTGGTGATGAGCTATTTCTTTCACCTGTTTCTATGAATACAATTTCAATACTGAAAATGCAACGTGCACACATTATACTACTTTCTATGTCGGACAAGCTCAGACAAGCTTTCAGGTTGTTAAGAACAACCTTGGTTTTAAAAGGTATGCATGAAATTTGAATATATTACGAAAACGGAATATAGGCTCAAGTTTGCACCTTGACAGGATGAAAATAATGCACCTTCGGCTTCAATACAATATAAGCAGTTGAAAATAAACACATTCACGGCCAGCGTGATGGCCAAGTGGGTAGAGCGTCCGCCTCACGTGCGGAAGGTCGCAGGTTCGAGCCCCGGTAAGGTCATATTTGTACGAGTTTTTAAATATTTGTAAATGTTAATTAATAAAGTGTTTTATAATGTAAATACTATGAATAGCACTGGAATGAACGTAAATTGTGGTCCACACACAAAAACACACAGTTTGCAAGAAAAAGAAGAATACGTTTTTATTTTCTATGGTGCAACTTTGCACCTTTCGGGTACAACTTTGCACCTTTCAAAAAGGTGCAAAGTTGCACTTTTAAAGGTGATTCCAGTGTAACATTGGTCTGCACCTTTAAAGGTGCAAAGTTGAGTCTATTTTTCTAAGTGTGTAGCTCTTATATAATATTTAGATAGATAGATAGAAAGTTATTTATTGTAAACATCATCTTAAACAGGCATATTTGAATTTCGTAATCTGCGTATTTTTGTTCTACTGGTTTGTGTGCTGTTGCCATATTATGATTTCAGAGATAAAATTTCCACTTTGTATTTATTAGTGTTTGGTTTGTTTTACATACAAGGTTGATTTATTCACGAATCATGCGTGTCGGTACGATATCAAAATGTTCGTTTGATTGCTAGAATATAATTCTTTCGGTCGTGACGAATCCCCTCGGCTGATTCTTGACTCAAGGCTCGTCACATCCTGCTCAATTTGCTTATCTTTATTATTTAACACGAGAAGTAATGTTTCTCATTGTATGTACAGGCGTGCCCATGGATGTTTATGCCCCAAGGCCTCAATTACGTTGACGAGGTTTTGTACATTTGTATGAATTCGTGCTCTGAGCATACCTAAATGGAGGTGATGCTGCGTGTTGTGAGTGTATAATAGTGAATATTGTGTTGCAAATTATGAGCGCCATGGAAAAAATCAGTTATGATATATCATATTGTCTTTGCTTTTTCTAAAAGTAATAGTCACTGTTTGACCATATATATGTATATGTAAATATACATATAGATAGAAAGAAAGATACATGTAGATAGACAGATAGATTAATGGATAGATAGATAGATAGGTAGGTAGGTAGATAGATAAATAGATAGATAGATAGATAGATAGATAGATAGATAGATAGATAGATAGATAGATATATATAGATAGATAGACAAATAAATGGACTTTTATTTTTACGACGGAAATGAGTCTACCATGGTCAAATTTATCACATTTGCATTGTTAAAACATCAAATTATTAACAATATTGATGATTAATTTTCTTGCACCGTGATTCTAAAGTGCTAGAAACGGCGAGCCTAATATTTGTTTCATATACAGACATTAAAATGTAAAAGAAAAAAATGTGTGTATTGTTATAGTAATTTAAAACAAAAACCAGTTTCCTCCTTGTTTTGCATCCAACCAATGTGACATGATAGGGTTCATTGTACTGCATAGATTAACACTTGACAATGAAAATAATAGGAAACATCTTTGTCTAAAAATTACATTATTTTTTTCGTGTAAAAGTTTACACACCTCAGTTGTGGCCAGAGAACTTACAATGCGTACCGAAATCAAATTCAAAGATGGCAGAGCGAACATAATCACTCTTTTTATCTGTAAAAACTAATAATAATTGTCAAGACAAATCAACTGTATGTTAGATATCTCTATTTCTCAGTTGGGTATATCATTTGATCTTTCAATTTTTACTACTTGGCACTCAACTTTGTTCCCCAATTTCAATAAATAAAATATTGAACTGAAAAGGAATATAATATCGTGGCGTAGGAGGATCAGGGCGTGTGGCTACAATAACTCCACTGGTGGTGCTCAGAACAGCTATTAGTGTTGACATTCAAACTCAGAATCTCATAAAATACGGTTGCTATTTGGTGTAGGTTTCGTACTTCTGTACAGTGACATTTATCTGAAGAAACGAGGGAGTAATAAGAAGGAGCCATATCACTTTGAAGTTAGATTAAAATTATGGAGAAATATCATTTTATATTTTGTAAACACATATACACACAGTCACACATAGAGACATACAACACACAAAGAGACATACAAGCACACACACACACACACACACGCACACACACACACACACACACACACACACACACACACACACACACACACACACACACACACACACACACACACTTTTATTTCATGTAAAAGGTCTTAATGGGCAGGAATCTCTTTTGCAGCTCTCTAGGAACACACGCAAAAAAATCACTTATGCCTTATACGTTACTTATGAAAGACGTGTCTGTGAAGTTAGAAGATCAATATTTATCTGGAATTTGAAAAGTGCACAAAATGCAACCTGTCGCAGTGGTTCCATCTGTGTATCGGCCCTACTGAATCGAGTCAGTTCAGAAGTATCATTTAACTATTCATCTATCGGTAGATGATTATTAAACTGCATGGGACTAACGCATACAATTTGTCGTGTTCATGAATGCATATGGACACATCTGAAATTGAAAACAAATTTCAATTTGTCTGAATATAATTCATTTCAAAATCTTATGGTCACTATTATTTCAACAAAATCGGGTTTCTAGACACCTCCACCAAATAGTGTTTTCTTCTAGACACAAATTACATAATGTTATTTTTCGGCATGCAAAAGAGATGCACTGCCTTTAAATTCGATACTCGCAATAATGAATCGGTGTTCTGATGATATATACAATCGACGGCTTTATTTTGTCTTTAATTTCAGCCGTTGATCCACTTTCATACACAAACAAGCTAACACATAATCGCTGCGTTATGAGTGACAATGGTTTGGGGAGGAGTCATGGCTAAGTGGATAAAGACTATGATTTCTCGACCTAGAGGTCCGTGGTTCCAATCCACGCCGGGCCATGGCGGTTGTGTTCTTGGGTAAGGCACTTTATCCCCATTACCCCGTCCCTCGGATAGGACGTAAAGCCGGAGGTCCAGTGTTGAGACAGAAACACCTCAGCACGTAAAAGAACCCACGCACTTCATCGAAAAGAGAAGGATGAAAACCCGGTGTTGTGGTCACATATCTACGGGCATATCGGTTCAGGGGGCGAGATGCCAATGGGTAACAGTGATTACGTTCGATTTTCTAATCCCTGTCGTCTGTAATGATGGCAAATCAATAATATCTCATTCATTATCTAATACTGTATATCTACCGTATGTTTTGGCTAAGGAACTACGATCCGTTAAAGACATGGTATAACATTGTGAGGGCCCCAAATTACCAAACGTTGATATCTTCCCTCATGGTGATGATAGTGTTTGAGACGACAAATAAACACCCTAAAACACACAAAAAAACATTGAAACAGTTTTGCTGTCACTGGCAAAATATTTACAGAAAAATATCGTGACTTGAATCTGTCTTACAATAATGTTAAGATACACAAGTCTATAGTAGAAATCGGAATGGTAGCTTATTGATTTTTTTTCCCTTTTTTCACTTTTGTGAAGCACTTAGTGATCATTGTGAACTGGAATTTTTCAGGATTTCAATTTAGAGCCTATCCATGCAATGGTAACTTGGAGGATCATGTAGCTCAGATTTCTTTTTTTTTTTTAACAAGAAACATTGTTTAACGGTACCTGTAGGTCGGTATACACTCATGTAGGATCGTATTTCCCGTGTATTGAACATCGTAGCCTTTTGGGGCGGACAGACCTATACACTTGCAAATAAAAACAATTACGCAAAAGTCACAAGCGATCTGCTCGGAGATTCTAAATGAAGCTCGCAGACGTTGGATTGATATAATGTCCCGGAGAGCCTTTAGGGCATGGTGGGTACTTCAACTTCATTCGTGGCGAATACGCATTGACCTTTACAAACCTCAAGTACAATACTTTGATCGAGAAGGGGGGAAAGTGTCCTGAAATCTCAGTCGCAAGCTAGATGGGGGCGTAGCTGTCAGTCATCTCTTGCAAGTAGCCATTTGCAAACTTGCGACAGAAAGGTGTTGGCTTAGGGGAATTGAGGTGAAATTTGCTTCAAATCTCCGCGGACGATTATTTCATATCCTAAGCCTCTGAAATAGCCCAGATATAGGTATAGCATACAAAAATCCATAATGGGCTCTTTCTTTTCGATGCGGAAAGGAGATAAATATAGCCAGCGATCCGCGATGATTCTGGACTTATAGCCCTTAAATTGAACCACTGAAAGAACAGCTGAGCAGGTGCCTTAGTGGAATAAAGTACGGCGATTTTTATTGAATTTCGCTCAAACAAGTCTCGAAAACAAGGCGAGGACTGCGGACTTCCCGTATAGACGAACATTGTGCGGCAACTAATTATACACGCCTGTCTGTTGTAGAGACATTCTACATTTCTACCCCAGTTGCTATGTAACCATATAGCTCAATAGAATGTCTAATCTACCACAAACTAATTCTATATCAAATTCGAGCATAGGCATTCTTCATCTATTGCTTGTTATAACAAAAAAAATATTGAGACACGTACTAAAAAATATTATAGAAACAGAAACATAATACACACACACATAAATATCACTCACACACACACTCTTAAGAATTCTTAAGAACAAAATATATAAATAATGATTGGAGTTCCAATTATATAACATGACTTCATTGACAGTGAAAGGGGAAATAAGGGTTTGTGGCTAT
>JZLH01S0616505.1:9794-20792 GCA_001188425.1 Eucidaris tribuloides
AAACTGATTTAAAATAGGATTATTCGTAATCATACTTCATTGAATTATCCAAATAAAAGATGAGTTCTACGGTTAGGGTCTACAAGGCTAAGCTTTGACTGTGAGGAACCTCCAAAGAAAACCTTGTGACTGTAATGTGGGATATACCGAGTGTCCCATAAAAAACGATACACTTTTAAAATGGCCCCCAAATAAATATTTCAATTTTTTGAAAAATGTTTAGACATGTATATATGGAAAGCTGAAAATCTCTTCTTTAATATGACACCAAAAAGTCTGAAATTGTGTTATGCTTGAGTGAGCGCTGCCCACTTTTGTGAAGGACCTGAAAATTAGGTTGCGCAAGAACTGGCTATTCACTGTTACAACAGATTCAAGCTCTCTTTGATTTTGTGTGGAGCTAGGTGCGGATTGGGATGTGTAAATTAAAGATCTTGATGACTGAAAGCATAAATGACGTATTCTGGTCAAGGGGTGGTGGGGGTGCAGGGTGGTGGGGGTGCGGGGTGGTGGGGATGCGGGGTGGTGGGGGTGCAGGGTGGTGGGATTAGCCTAGAGTTAGGGGTGTGAGGGTGGCGCGGATGTGTGTGTGGGGTGGTTGGGGTGTGGGCGGATGGGGGTGTGGAGTGGTAGGGGTGGTCGCTCAAGTTAACCCTAACACACCCACACCACCACCTCACTCCACAAGGGGTAGTGGGGTGGTGGGGGTGTATGGTGAGGGTGTGTTAGGGTTACTTAAACCCACCACTCTACCACCCCTCCACCCCACCACCCCAACTACCCCTACACCCCACATCTGCACCAAACCATACCACCAACACTCCAACCACCCACTAACCCCACCACTCCACTACGCCTTCACCCCAATGCACACAAAATCAAAGAGAGCTTGAATCTGTTGTTACAGTGGATAGCCAATTCCTGCGCAACCTAATTTTCATGTCCTTTATAAAAGTGAGCGGTGCTCACTCAAGCATAAATCAATTTTAAACTTGTGGGTGTCATATGAAAGAAGAGATTTTCAACTTTCCATATATACAAACATTTCTCAAAAACGTGAAATAATTATTTGGGGGCCATTTTAAAAGTGTATCGTTTTTTCTGGGACACTGGGTATATTGTTAAAAACAAAAAAGAAACAAAAAGTAAGGGGTAATTACAAAGCTCTACAAAAAAGTTTTCCCTGAAAATCAAATATTTACAATAGTTAGGCCTACTTTGTAGGGCTACCTTTTAGATAACATTCCGGTAATGGTGCCTTCAGAGACTCGAGTTATACTGCTGCGGTTTTTCCCAGGTGAATGGGAACACAAATAGAAAACTTAACCAACCCCTCCCCCTTCCAACCAAAAGGGAATGGACTCCCCTCGTAAACGTTCTAGAATTAGTGAGAGGTGAACAGCTGAAAGGGCTCCATGCACGTTTGCATATGTCCAGCGACATCACACTGCAAGCGTGGCAGGGTGAGGCAGAAATCAAACAAAAATAAAAAGAATCGCACTCAAAAAGAGAATAAAAAAATGTTAAGACTCAACAACTGCAGCTTAATAAGCTGACTTCCTGTATGTCTCCATTTTTATGCACCCCTGAGCCAACTTAAGCTGCAGCAGGCCAGCGGACCAATGCGTAACGGCCGTGACTCAAACGTACAGGCCACGTGCAAAACCCACGAACCGCCCCACCATCGTAGCACTATTTCACCGAACAATAAAAAAAGATACCTGCTTGTTGTTGTGGTGAGACTAAAAAAATGAGAATTATTTTTAAAACAAAGTACATATGAATTCTGAAAAGACTGACCTTGAACTGGGATCTTAGAAAACGTGAGGTTATGAAATTATTGTCTGACTCAATGTGAGACCAGTCTGTGAATTTTCCTGATACTTTCATCAGTGTTGTAGTCAAGTGCAGACTTGAGTCCAATAAGTAGTGGACTTGGACTCGGCATTGAGTCCCAATGTAAAGTGATTGGCAACATTTATTTAACGGCAGACTTGGACTTGGAACTTGTGAACTCGACTCCGACACTGCCCTTCGCTTGAAAGAAATCTTCATTGGGTTACCTTCCTTCCATCACCCAAAATGTAGTTACAGCATGGAGTCCCTCAAAACTATGTACACTGTATTTTGAGCAAACTAAACTGACTGCTCCACCCCACCCCCTTTTCAAACTGACTCTCAAATAGTGCTGCCTACATTTGATGAAAGCTAACTTACATACATTGACTATGCTTGAAAAGTGACATAATATATCTAATATTCTGTTCAGAAATCATTACATCAGATTTCTAAACAGCATACACTAATCGCCTCAGAGAGTTATGTCTTCCCCTTTTATTAGTTGCTAATTTAGTAACTAACAATGGCTTGTGTAAAAGCCAAATGAAATGAAGTAAAATGTCACTTCTAGTAGTAGTTATGAAATATTGTTACAGTGTACCAAAAACTGAATGTGGTATGAGGATGTATCCACTCCCCCCCCCCAAAAAAAAAGCACAACCCCACTCTATATTAACTGCATGAATATCCCAGACGTACTCTTTTATTTTTAACCTGAAACATAGTGATTTAAGGGATAAATACTGACAAAAGTAGGTCTAACACCCTTTGGTTAAAGCTCCCTTGCATGTCAAACAGCAGTCATTGTCTCTTGCTCCGGTATGAGTCAATCCTGGTACAAACATACGAGATAACAGGTGGCTGTGACATGGATGTTCCTACCCCGACAACCAGGGGACAACATGAGGGGATGTTTCCCCACATCACACTGTCAAAGAACTCTGTGTAGTCCCAGTAGTAGACAAAGCGGTCAAGACAGTATAAACTTAATCAAATAACCATTATTTCATGTGATTTCTGTGTTATAGAGTAAGGTCATTGTGTGTTTTGTACATTTGCCAAGAAAATTGTTATTCACATATTTTTACGTTGTAAAGGATGGGGAAGCTATGCATTGTGCAATTCTAGACTGGCTGGGTTTGGGGGATCAAACATATGCAAGGCTCCGGTGATGGTTTGGCTTTGATCCATATGGCAAGAGATATCATGTCACAGCCTAGTTCGAAGAGGGACATCAAGGTTTCCTCCCAGTTACCATGACAACAGGATCCTTTCTATTTTCATCTCATTTTCTCATGTAGGCAAACTTATTCTTCATGTATTGCTATATACCTTTAAAAACTCTCGACTGTTTATTTATTTGTATACCAAACCGTTTTTGCTCAGATTTGGTCGAACTAAAGAGAGGTACATAAAAATACAGTGCTCAATATTTGCTATTTATATGTTGCAAAGTTATTGAAATATATATGATAGGTCATTCCAAAATTTAAATTCAGCAACCAATGCATTGCAAAGTTACGTTGTTACATTTTGTTTGATTTTTATCAGCACTTATTTTCACAAAACCTGACTTTTCAGACCCAGGGCTTTTGTGAAAGGAGAACATTTACGTGAATCTTTACATTCTAAATCATTTTAGCTTATTTGGTTGATTAGTTCATTCAGGGTGTTCAATTCAAGGACACAGTCTTTAAAGGTCTACTGTTTAGCCATGATTCAACCACACATTTATCATTTTAAATACAATAAATAGATCTAAAGAATGATGAGGCATACAGGAAAGAGAAATCTGTGCTCTGTACATGTTTCCAGTGATACCGGAAATCACAAAAAGTGCAGCTACTACACTATCAATGTTTGTAGTTTAGTGAATAGAATATGTAGGCAAAATAATCTCCAACTTAATTACATGTAGTTATTAAAAGTATACAAAACTGGACTCACTTTTTGAGTTGCGAAGCTTCAGAGAAACTCTCTCCTTCATCTGGCTATGATCACGGACAGTTATATGGATATCTCTGTAACAATAAAAAAGAACATGTAATACTGTTTAATGGTTAAAAGACATGCATCATTGAACTTTGTGCTATTGATTTCCATGGAAATGAGACTATGCAAAGTATTTTGATGAATTGATTTGTAGGTGGAGTTATTTAACTGTGATTTTGGTGAACTTAGACACCATTTTATGTGACTGTGGACCCAATCAATGTGTCTTTATGCGTAAAATGTGACAGTTAGTTGGTCTTGTTCAAGGGGACAAAGAAAACACAAAGCATGGTTCAAGAGAAAACATGACCTCATGCTGTTTAACGCATTCATTATAGCCACATTACTGAGATATGTGTGAGCATAATTGTTAAATTTAATAACAATTTGTGTTACTGAAAATTTTGAGTCACATGCATGGTTAATAATGCATTTTTCTGGTAATTTTATTTTCAAAATTGCATGTACTGTTTTTAGAATTCAGTTGCGATTGACCTTGTCTATATATGTATACATGTATTAAACTATATTTTTGGTTTTCCAAATATGTACTTAAACAGCCCCCAAAACTTTTTTATTCGGTCACGAGTGTAGTGTAATTGCTAAAATAGCGTGAATCACCACTTTCATCGCGTTCCTCGTCCATGGATGCCCCTGGATCAGTTGCACCAAGGTTTTCTGTGAAATCAAGTTCACGGTTTGCCAAAAGTGTGCATACGAAACAAACAACAATAGCTGTCGTAATCCAACAGAAAAATTCTGTCAGATTTCTGGATGTCTGGTGCATGCTGTAGCCTGCAATTAGACTTGATGTTCGGGTGTGTGCTGTTTGCGTACTGTAGCATACGTGTGTCTTGTGTGATATACGTTTGTTACATTCAGACTGATTACCAAACACTAGTATTGACTACAATGATTTTAAAAAGTCCTCAAATAATGTCACGACCCAATGCTAGGTCCTAAAGAATTTGCTTCAAGTCACACTCTTGTTCATGAATTGGGTAAAAAGTCACTTCCGTGAGTATCACACAGTGTACTTCTTCCAATGTGAAGTAGAAATGTATGATGCTGCTGTTAAACTCATCACATCATGGAGCTAAAACATATTGTTTGTTCCTATTTTGTGGAGAAATAATTCAACTAATAACGGAGTTAATGTATGATACTGAGATTGCATCAAAATGGAAACAACTTTATTGAAAGGTAGTAGACAAAAGAACTATCAAAATGTTGGCTGAACATACAACTGGAAAAAAAATGGCACCCAGTACAATTTTGTGGTGATTTGTCATGGTTATGGTCAAGGCTGTTGGCTTGCTTGGCCCACCCCTGTTTTCTTAAAAGCAATCAAGCAAATTAAAGAGCCATCAGCCCCGACTAATAAGTTACAGCTGACGTGTCTGAGGCATGCTGGGAATCTTCGCAGTAAACGCTGTGTGTCAGAGATTGGACCGTTCACCACATGACACAACTTGGTGCGCTATGCCGTAGTTATGACAAGTTCAGTCAAAATTTTCTTCGCTCTTTTATTTTTTCTGTCTCTCTATCATTCTCAGCAGATTTTTTTTTTCAGTGAAGTTTGCAAAATTAGAGCAAAGATTTTAAGAATGTCTATAATCACAGTATGTATTTTAATGGAATTTGAACTGATGCAAACACATACACATTCACACAAAAACAGACACATTGACACACACACACACACACACACACACACACACACACACACATTACATACAGACACAGATAGATCAACCTCAAGTACATATATATGCCTGTGTACTGTACACAATACTGCAAATTTGATAAATTTTTAATTGTTCTAGTTTTGGGTGATTCTGTAACATATTCCAGAAAACAGAGTGGTGATATTTGGATGTGATGTAAAATCACATGCTAGAACTGCAAGATCATTGGTTCTTGTAAAAATTAATTTCATAATATAATATGGCAAATAACATGTACTCTTTGGAGAGGATCCTTCTTTTGTGTAAATCCACAAGTTTAAAACTGTTAGCTGTATTACTGAATTTGTATTATGCTTGTAATTGTAGGAGATCTTTACTTCATATGCTTTAAAGATTGTGTCAGGGATGTGCAAGTCTATTACTTCCCTTCATTATCAATACCAAATGGTAGTTTGTACTTACAAATGGTGTGTTGAAAGTTTGAGATCCATATGTCATGAATTTGTTGTTTTATGAGAAAAACTAAAAACGACATGTTACCAGAATGTTGTTCTTTCCGTGAGTTTCAATTTTGCTCAAACTGCGAATCGCGGTTATGTGTATCGTCGCAAGACCAGTGGAGCGCACTGATTGGTTAAACGGCTAACCTCCGCACGACCTTCGGCTAACGGCTGATCGGACAATTTTGGAACGGCACGTGCACGTTTGACGTCACAGATACTTTTTAAATGCTTTGAGTAATTTGAAAAAGATGAAGTTAAACCGTCCAGCATTTTTCACCAACTCATATTTTAGCCCAAGTCTCTATGAGAAGGTGTTTATTTATATAATCTCACATTGATATGATTTCTCAGCTGATTGCATTCATTTAGATATTTTTTTGAGCGTGGCAAATTCAATGACACAATGCTTAAAGGGCATGACACGATCGGAAGAACAAAAAATGCCTCTTGAAACAAACTTGTCTGGTTAAAATATCATCATGTATATATATGATTATCTTTATTCGCCAAATACAACTTTAACATATATATGGCACTTCTATAAGAAGTTGTACACGTAATACCAAATTAAAAGACACAGTACACAATTATCGCATGCCTGCAGACGGACCGTAGCACGCACACCCAGTCCCGGGCACGAGCGGGCGCCACCAAATTTTTTCAGCCATCACCGAAATAGCACCGCTCCTTCCAAATATAACCCCTGCGGAAGAAGACAGAAGAAAAATACAGTCCAGCCCAGCTGGATTGTATATCCTGGCTGGAGCAAAGGATTTCTCTCCGAATTTTGTTTACTTAAGCGAATGCAGCATGACATAGTTTCTCTCGTGCCCGATAAAAACTACCGTCCATAGACCCTAAACAACAGATTGTTTGTCACAAGCGCATGCAGATCGGCGTTATTCAGACGAGTCAACTTTTAAGCTTAAAAATTTTCAACAGTGGTATCATTGCACAAGTTTACTTGATCTAGACATAGTTTTACCAAAGTTGTTGACTACCCCCAATCAGTCATTTGGGCCTTTAAACATCCATAAAGAACGCCATTACACCCCAACTGTGTGGCAGTAACTTGGAAGGAGTCGGGGTGACAAATCTTCGAGGAAAAAAAAAACCTTGTGGAAAGGGATGTGAGAGTTGCATCCCTACCCAGTAGTTCATTCGGGCACATCGCGCTGGCAGGGGTCGTTCATGTTTCCGTTTCAAGTCAATCATCCGTAGATGGCTGTTCCACTGATACTTCATTAGTAATATCAATAGTAATACCGCAAGGAGGGGTCAAAGGTCACATGAGGTGAAAATAGTCTAAATTGCCGGCGACAACACCACTGAGGCCTGGCGCAGTATACATCTTTACTGATAACCGTGAACTGAAGTGTTGAATGTTTTGGCAGTTCAATAGCTCTCCAGGTTTCGGCTCTAAATTGCTAGACAACTGTACTGCCAGCTAATAACAGTTGAAAACAAACAAGGAGGTCTGTTGCTAAGTATATTAGTCCGCAACGACATTATCCACACATTTCAATAATTTGTGCGGACATTACAATTCCAAACATTACCAACTTATTGCCTTTCTAAAATTGTGAAGTGTACAGTGTGATATTTGAATCAATTTCGGCTACATGATGAATATGCAGATGACCGCTATATGCATAGTAAAAGGGGCATTCCATAAAGGTCGGACGTGGACATTCGGCCACACATCTAAGAGCCATATCTCCTTTGAATTTGAATAACAATGGTTTTTAATTCCAGTATATCATACGTGACTTGGGTCATCATTAACAGCCATAGCACAAGACAGTTATAATATAGAAGAATAGAAAATATGAGCAAAAATATGAGGGTCGCACGTACATCAGACAAATACGCAGGTCTTCACACTTTTTAGAGTTATGTCAAAATCGTCTGTGATTTGTGGTGAAGCAAGTACCTGAATTTTAAATATGGGACTGGCTAGCTAAAGGATGAAATCTTTTGAATAACTGCAGTACAAAAATTTGGCAGAGCATTACCTGTTCAAGTTATACGGTTGATCTTTTGGGGGTCGGACGTACAGGATTGAAGGGCGTCGGACGTACATCGTGCGAAAAAATTTGCATGTACGTCGAACTCCATTTGAAGAGCGATAGCACAACAACCTACAATTAAATTGCGTGATCTATTATTGTACATAATGTTTTGGCTTATTGATCTTTCAATACGTGAGATATATTAAGCAAATCAGTCTGTCGCACGGTTAAGAGTTATATTCTGACTAAACGTTGAGACGAATTCGGACAGTGTACGTCCGAGAACCCCCCATAAATGAATTTTGATTCAGTACTCAGCTATAAGTATTTGTCTATAAAATGCTAATTAACTGGAAGTTTGATAATTTCTTCAAGAAACTCTTTATGGAACTAATGTAACTTGTTTATATGGCACATCGAGCAAAGTCAAATTCTTCTCTTTGTTTTTCTTTGTTCTATATAAATTTCTTATGTATTTCTTTGTTTTTGCAAATATTTGTTTTTATTGTTTTTTCCTTTGTTAAAGAAAATTCATCTCAAGGTCATTATCCAATCATATAGCCACAAATTCGCAAATTGGCTTTATGAAATGAAAATAAATGAGCATTTTATGAATTTCATGACAATAGACCAATTCCCATTCGAATTTTTTTTTGGGTTTTCACACAAATCAAATTGCTTATGTATTTCTTTGTTTTGGGGTTTTATGCTAGTTTATTTCAGACCAATTATCAACCATGGTAGCACAAATTACTGATACAATGATAAGAATGGGAAAATAATCAGTGTTTTTTTAATTTCATGAAGGAACACTATCTCCAATTGACTTTGTAGCACAATGCCAGCTCAAATTGGCCTGTCTGGGATACCATCGTTGTACATCACTTGGTCATAGATGGAAGCCGACTTATTGCAAATTTAGTCTAAAACGTTATACAAGACTTCCAAAAGTAAATGGTCACAAAATTATGCCATGATATCATCATGCATTTCAAAATTATTGTCGCAATAACGTCGCAGGAAGCGGATATTTTGGGCCCCATTTTCATAAAGTTAAAGAACAACAAATGTACAGTGTTTATTGGTTTAAAAATTGACAGTGTATTTAAATTTATGAAAGATATGCATGGGTAAAAATGATAGTGTGATACTTTAATTTGCAAAAAAGCAATCAACGAAGAAAAAAAAAAAAATTATAAAAAACAAGTCTAAAAGGGGTCGACGTACAGGGGTCGACGTACAAAAACCTGAACGTACCGACCCCCCTTTAAACATGAATACTGGACTTAGCGTGACGCTTTCTTTTGGGGGCTGATAATTAAGACACATGAGCATTGCTTTGCCATCTAACTAGGAAAATTTATCCCTGCTGTTGTTTTTGTTTTAAACAAAAAAAGTGTACACTAAAGGGTCGGACGTACATTTGCAAGTGCCTATTTTTGATATAATGGTAAAATCATCAATCTAGTAAATTTTTTTTGTCTTAAGAATCCTTACATAGAGCACAACTATAACAACTAACAAACATTAATTTTGTCAAAGCTTGAATTGGTATACAATTGGCCGCAAATTGAATTTGTAACTTGCAAAATATGCTCAGGTTACGCACGCGCAACTTCAGTGCCAATTGCCCACAATGCAACGATGGCACTATACATGAAATCTATTTCTTTAGATTACATACATTCAGTAATTTAGCTTTCAAATTGATAATCACATTTGTTTATGTTTGTGCATAGATACTATAGATCTATGGTTTGTGGATTTTTTAAAAATTTGTGAACCAATAAGGTTTACCTATTTTACGGAAATGCCCAAAAGTAGAATTCAGATTAATAATATTAAATAGGCAAAAATGACTACATATGCCATGCATATCATATATATAGTAAATGTACATACTTGTAAATTGACAGTACCCACAAATGTATGAGCCCACAAACTTTAACTGTTGAGTGCATTTATAATGTCATGAAAAATGCAGCAAACCATTGGTTGCCAGTACCTGTAGCTTATAAGAAACAGGAAGAAAATTTTGTTTTGAGTGAAGCGATATGAAAATGTGTCTATGACATATATTTTCACATTTATGGTGTAACTTTGTAAAGTTTTGCACTGCCATACAGATACAATAAACATTAAAGAAATGATTAAAATAAACTCAGATTAAATCTGAGTCAATATAGACTGATGCAACAATATAATGCTAAGTCAGTTTGACGCCATCCCACATCACGTTATTTCAGTCTTAGTGAATGACAATGTCTGTCCACGTGGGTAACCCACCACATATGATAGTCCCATCAGCAATGAATGAAGGTGACGCCCGCCCACATCATACTGTCAAAGAAGACTATTGGTGGTTCATCAACGATGACTGGTGTAATGGTCATGCTCAGCAAGTATTGTGAGCTATCTTGTTCTCGAGGACTTGAGAGTGAGTCTACAATGTTCTCCTCCTACTTACCCGTACTCCCGCCCCCCCCTCCACTTTTTTGAGACATTCTCCCTTGGGCCGCCATGTTTTTTATCAGAAATTTGTGATTCAATATGTTTTTCATCAAGTTTAATGCACGTCTATTTGTGACATTACGTAGTGTCTGTGTCAGTATGTACAGTTATCACGTTAATAATTAGAGAATTATAGTTGTGCTTTTTAGCATCCATTTTTTACCAGAGTTGTGTATACATTATAGATGTTTATTCAACTCTATTTATAAGAAAGTTATGGTAGCAGTACATTTTCCAGCTCCATGTTTTACCCGAGGTGTATCTATAAGATATTCCATTTTCTGGCAATTTTAGCAGATTAAACTTAATGCTACTTTTTCAGCGCTAAATTTTTACGCAGAGTTCTGAAAATGATCAACAAGATATACTACATTCACCTAACACTTTTTAACATAATTCTCAAACAAATGATTACTGCACTGGTTCCTTAACTCTTAACAATGCTCGAACATT
>JZLH01S0616512.1:12911-29313 GCA_001188425.1 Eucidaris tribuloides
CATAAAGTAAAATTTATATGCGAAATATTGGTAAACACATATAACTTTCATCAAAGACAAGAATGCACAATAAAAATAAAACATAGTTGACGAGAACAATACTTAACAGATACCGCAACAACAACCAACATGTTGAAACCCCTTCGAAGGATTTTAATTATTCAAATGGATGCACAGAGCTTTGTTCGGACAAGCCCTGCGGTCAACCATCGGTTCAACCTGGACACCCATGTATCTAAAAATTTATGTTCGATTTTTAACAGCAACCGGAGACGATTTGTTCACAGTAAAAAAAAAATGTTGGGAGATGCCCTCAAATGAACGAGTTTCTTTAAATGCAATCGTGGCCTAGGTATTAACCGGGGACGCTTGGGTCAGACATTGGCCCGTCTGGAGTAGTGGAGTGGTCAGATTGTCGTCGCGGATGATGGCATGTACATACGCACACACACAGACACATACATCACACCATCAACCATTATGTTCATGGCAAGCAGCTTACTCGTCATTGGACCCATCCGCTGAACACAAGGGACCCACACACACACGGAATGATAGAATATCGCATATACAATCTACGTCGAGAAACTTTATTACAGCAAGTTATATTTTAGTGTAAAAGTAAATGACGCACAGTGACCCCCAAACACGCAACATCCGCAAACTTCAAATCTAATGATTGGAAAGCTACTTCTTTGTGGATGAATTACACATGTAAAGATATAGGTCCATTCCACCACAATGCTTTTTATTAAAAAAAATATTAACTGGTGTCCCCGAGCGACAGGAGCATCGCGACGGGAACGGAATTTTGTACAATGTATTAAATCCAATGGAGATTTTGATCAAGTTCTGTTTTGGATTTTAGCTTCTTCCTTTTAGCATAATATTCGGTCTTGTCGGCGCTGTCAATGTATGCGCCGAATTCGCAAACTCAAAGTCAACACACACTACACCTGTGATGTCACTAAATATTTTAATGAGCACTTGACAACACACTCCCATCTCGTTTGTACACCGGTGTCAAATTCCCGTCCTGTCGTCGCGGACCACATCAACAACCAATCGGACGGAATTTGACATTTCATCACCAACATATTTTTTTTAAAAGGAAACAAAATTAAATAGGTTTTTAATTTTTGTTTATTGTGTGTTAGTAATGTTTTGACTCATATACTATCACCAGACATGAACCATAAAAATATACCTACTAACAGAACTAGAAGATACTCACCTACAAAGTACATATTATTATTTCTCTACAGTATTTCTACAAACATGTATTATTGTAGCTGTTACCCCTCAATATGGAGGAACATGTGACTGTGGTATGTTCGCAGACCTGTATAATTATTCTCGTAGGCAAATTCCTTATTGTCTTCCGTGTTCATAAGCCTATGAGTTATAAGTGAAGGGTAAGCGACCTCATCTTTTTTTCTTCTCTAATTTGTCAATTGCTTACTAGTCAAACTTTTTTGTATCGACCAAATCCATCTCAGGAAATCACATCAAACTTCCACCCTTCCATCTAAATAGGGTGGTATATTTAACACGCCACCTGCAACAAGCAAATTGGACTGCGAATTCTGAGAACCGTTTTGATGTTAATGAATTAATAGAGTCTAAAATAGCCTTATTACTGCAACTATTTATTCACCCTAATATAGGTCTGAGAGAAAATAAAATATATTTTGGCACTGTCTAAAACTATTGCTATTGTCCACCCCGGGAACCAAATTGGAGAAGGTTTAAAGAACATAATCACATTAAGTATAGTTTTAGGCTGAAGGATACATTAACTAAAATAAGGGAAATCATTATACGAAGGTTTTTATTTTTGCTTTACATCGGACAATCAGAGATTTCAACAAATGATAATAATGATTACCATATTTAACTATCAGCAAAAAAATTTACCAAATCTATAATAAGATTATATGCACTTGAAAAACTTGAAGCTAGGCCTTGGCCCCAAAAATTCCAGTGTCTTGAAACCATATAAAGAGTTGATTATCTTAAGGCCTATTACCCACAAGATAAATTAGTTGCAGGGTAATCACAATCTCAACATACGTCCCAGTCACATTATGATTATGAATTAAATTCTCACTTTCATCAGGGGCATGACCTCATACTGAACATCTTTAAGATCTCAAAATAATCAATTCGAATTTTATCATTTGTATCTTATATTCAAATTAGTTACTTTATCTCAGATGCCCTCGTGTCATGAGCAAAAGGCTTGTAATGAATGAAATGGGCGCGTTCCTTCAATCATCTCATTTACAAATCCAAATCTTTAAACGCCGCTTAGAATATGGTTAGATACGTGACTCAATATTCACGTAAAGAGGATACTTCAAATACAGGTAATGCACATACACTCATTTAAACACGAGATAGTCTGCACTCATAGACATACAAGTGTCGCACATAAATTTCGAATTTGAAAATAATATAGCAATATACAAAGTGCTATTTACTTTTTTCTTAAGACTTCGCGTACTTCCGCCCTTTCCTATACATCTGGTAAAGTTCGGCTTTGTAATAGAAGCCGTACCCCACCCGACAGAATATGCAGAGTTATGAACCTTTCAAAGATTCAATTTTGGTGATGTCATCATACGAGCATGCTTCCCATAGTGCATGTCATATAAATTCCATAAATTTGTCCATTTTTTTATGTAGCGTACTTGACAATTGAATGGTTTGGGGTGGCCATAATGCCAACAGCGTCAAGGCTGCTATTTTTGAAATAGAGGGCTCAAGTTGTCGCCACTTAAAATGGGACCTCCCATCATTGAATGAGTGCAGTACACTGTGATAGGAATCATCTTTCAATTTCTGAGGAATTAAGACCAACGCACTTTTTTGAATTTATAGTCATAGACCTATGGGGAGGGCTGCTCTGCATGTGACGTCACAAGCTTTCCACTGCCCCCAATTTCAAGACAACTGTTGTAAGAGGCTTTCCCATGGAAGCCCTCAGTTATTATTAAAATTTGTATAAATAGGATTTCTGGTACAAAGCACCTCAACGTGGTAATACGCGGGTGCTGGGGCCTGCAGATTGTTCTTTTTGTGCTCTTCATATAAACCGCGCATTCGGAACTGAGAACATGTAGCCAGGGTGAAAGAGTTGCTTGTCCTCTTGAAGGGGGTCTTTACATTTTGTGACAAAAAGCACTCTGCTGATACGTCCTGGTTTACATCCATCCCAGACGGCCAGAAAACCCAATGACCTTTTGGCGAAGGAAACAAACTCTACAACAGTCTATTGGATCTTATAAACATGTAGCAAATGTCTCTTGGTATAGGTAGATAATGATAAACACACATAGACACTAACGACGAACACTAACTTATTCCTTGTAGACCACCATGCATATACATATTAAGAAAATACACTTATTGGACCACAAATAAAAAATTCAGCAAATAGGCCCACTCTGTGTCATGATAAAAATGAGTTTGTATCAATTTTTCCCTTCTTCATTATGTACACAAACAGCAACATGACATATCGTTTAATGGTTGAATGTATAGAGCTAGATGGTACCTGCTCTGGTGATAGTGGGGTAAGATTTCGAATGTAAATGTAACGTCAGTGCAGCTGTTGGATTAGGATTGTCTGTAGATCTCCTTTCCATGTCACTGCTAATCAATGACAAAGATATGTCGTCCTTCAGTGAGCATAATAGCCCTACCCCGAACAAGTGCCCCCGTGTATTATCTAAGCTTCAGTTATGAAGCTGCAGGATAAAACATTTTACAGCAAAGAGCACTAAGTAATTTACTTAACTACAAATAATATTACGCAGACTTCACTTGAAGTATTCTAAACATGTCTACGGTAGTCTGATATACAGAGCAGAGGGGGAGTCCATTCCAATATTTCAGATATGAAATCAGTGTACGTGGAGAATAGATGTATATTTGAAAAAGTGTTCTGCAGAAGGAACAGATTGGGACTCGGTGCTAACTCTCGTGATGAGGTTAAATCCTGAGTATTTATGCTGCTCATCATTTCTCCCAAAGGTTATTGTTCTTTGATGTGTTGCTTTAGTTTTTTCTCTTGGATCTCTTTTTACAGGCAGTTGTGTGGCGCTGCGGGTCTCGAACTACCGCAGCGCTAGCAGTAGTTCGTACGGGAGCAGAATTTATCGAAAGAATAGTAATCTTACATTCAAGAGTCTCATGCAAAATGCTTGAGGCGATGAAGATTTGTTTTATGGTAATTATAAAGTACTAGTGGGACCCTAGTGAAGTAATGACTAAGCTAAACAAAAATTTGTTTCTTTATGGGCTGAATTAGAGATGAAAATGTTGCGTGTCGTAAACGGGACGCAGAGAAAGTCAAGTTTTTGAAAATTGAAGTTTATGTCGGCAACAGCTGCAAATAGAGTCCCTCATGAAATGCAGTTGCAATTAAGAATATAATACATCCGAGGCTGAATCTCCTAAACATTAGAAATAAATCAATTCTTCGCAGATAACACACACAATACGGCTGAGAGGGAGACGAGAACCTGTTAGATACAGAATCCATCCGCATCAGTTTTACACTTCATTAAGAAGAAAGTCTTGCACATTCGACAATGAGAATTGCAGGTGAACGTCAAGAGTCTCTAAAGTATAGGATAATGTGTCGTAAAACGTTGCACAAAAAAATGTTACAATGGTCTAAGAAACGTGGTCTGTGAGTAACCGGGGACATACATGAAACACATCAATACCAACAAGAACCCCTATCAGATCTTCTTTCGATGAAACAGCACTCGCAACAAATAGAAAAGCACTGGCATAACTGCCTATTTCGGAAAATATTTTGAGTATGAAACACTCTGCAAAGATCTAAAATTGCACCACCCCCTTACCTTAAGAAAGTGCTAATTATGTTTGATCCTAAGAAGTGCAATCTGGAAATAATCCTACAGCTACGAAGTATAATCATAACTCCAGTCCCAGTGGCCGAGTAGCACAATCAGAGAGGATTTGTTATTGGTAAGCACGGGTTAAGCAGAACATACAGGAAATATGGCATTTTTGCCCGACTTCTATCCGCATTCCTGTATCACGGGCGGCAGTTGCCCTCAATTCAGATCCATCTATTTTGATCCACACGCAAACAAACTTAATATTCTCGATCAAATATTTTGCAAGCTATACCACCGTAACTATTTGTATCTGAGCATTACATAAATGTTTGATACATTCTTCTAGACGCCCCTATTCCTTTTCCCTTTCCCTCCGCCTCACAATACCATCGGGGGGACACTTGTGAATTTGGTTAACCCCGGGATCAACGGCCCACGGTAGAAGGTACCGCAATAGCTTTAGACAATGGCCGCTCGTAGGGAGGGCACGGCCTGGACAATACCTATGCGCGCCCAAAAATCGGATCTTCTCTTAAAGACGTGTTAAGCTATTGGATTTACTTCGGCTAATTCCTGTTGCAATAACTTACTATATGACGAGGGAGCTGAAGAGATACTACTTCATCAAATCTTCATAATCATAAAGCAATGTTGTATGGGGCCATGGAAATGGATTATATAACTATTCGAGCGAGACTGGCGCATAGAAACGCGAGATGACGAAAGTCAAGTTCGCCTAGTAATCTATACAATCACGCATAATCTTTATTAAAATGTAAAATATATCTACTACACGCCGCGTCTCTCAAGCTGTGTAAAAAATTCAAGTATCCCACTATACCTGCCACTTAACAAGGTATCTCATGTCGCGGTAAGGTAGCGGACAAAGAAACAAGGATCCGCTTGCTAACCGAACTACAAAAATATCTGCGGTAAGTAATCCGAGCGATCAAACGTGATGATTGCCTCACTATGAAATCAGGAAAAGCACTATGACTTGAATAGAGCGTAGATAGGAATCCATGATAAAAATATCTAGCTAGTATCGATATCTTATAAAAGTGACATAAACTTGATGATTTACTTCTCATTTGGATTCCTGGAGTATTTCAAGTATTGTTAAGATCGTGGTGTATTATACCCATGTAACTAGCCCAATGTCTGCCAAACTGGATGGAGAACAATTCGAAACAGCGCGCCTGTTTTACTATAGATTAGTGTGTCGTAGTCGGTAGACCAAATACACTCAACTTACTATTACAAGGCTAAGGTCAATTGACAGCTAGCTATAGCTGAAAGAAAAGGAGACCTTAACCTTAAGTCATTAGTAAGGTATAATAACTAGTTATAATAGATAACAACGAGGGTTGCAGAACGCGATCCGACAAATGAGCCGGCGAATCATCCTCGGCAACTTAATACTAGCCAGGCATTGGTAACCATCACAGTACCTCCACCAAATTGAAACCAAGGACGATGATGCAATGTTATTATATTATGTCTTTCAGATTCTTAAGTGGTTACTAAGCCACATTGTCATATCACTTAACTGTATAAATAATGCTGTGAAATTCTGTTATCATAAAATACCTCTAATATTTTCTACACAACATTCAACAAGCGAACATGCGACAAAAACTAGGATCCTTTTGATGTAATAAATATCCTTCCCGCACTACCTTTACATCAAAACTGAACCTCGGTTCTAGCTAGCGCTACGATATGTGTCTTGTTATTTGGCATCATTAACCACAACCATAAATAATACTAATTTGGGACAAACTGAGATCTGATTACAGCACTGACGATATCGATTATACACAGTTTAATGCATATTCGCTTCTTAAAACAGTCATTTTAAGCATCGACAAGGCTAAAGGAACGCTAACAGTCTCTGCGCTCCGCCACTCAGTAATCATTGCTGGTACGAGTTAGGTCCAACTGCAATTAAATGATGAATGATGATGGGTTACAGTACTGGTATGTGTAATGTGGAAATCCCTGCATTCCTCCCATGTTAATGATACAAGTCAAATATCTAAGAAATCTAATATAGGAATAGGGATGAATACAGTATGTTGTAAGTCAGGTTAGGATATGTTGTGGTTGAAGATCAGTGTTGAGTGCTCGTTCTGAAGTATCGTTGGGTGCCATGTAGCTTTCTGATATTGTGTGCCTTGATTGGATTGTGTGGTCTATTGAAGATAGAATTGGTTGGATGGAATATCCAATAGTTAGCGATGAAGCAGAAACGTTGTCCAACTATTTTGTGTCACATTGTCCGGATTGGTACTTGGTAAAATCGCAATGCGCGATCCAGCCTCTGGAACGAATCACGACAACTCCACATATCTTACTTTTCGAAACTACTTGCCCCCTGTCTGGGGCAACCGATAATGAATTACTACAAGGCTACTTCATACTATTTTTCCTTAACGTATTGCCACGAATAAAAAATTTACTTCCCGAAAATATAAAATCACAGCCTAATTAAAAGCAAAAATCATGAAATTGATGGGTGTCTCCTACTAATCAAGCTTCAACATATGTTGTTGCCTTTTTTGAACTTGGGTTGCATACCGAAAATTTGCGATGTTACCTCTCAGTTTGTCTGTAATAAATAATGGCAACACGTGGTCAAAAGGCTGTTGTGATTGTATATAATAAATTAAAGAGATGTCCACCTATATAAGGCAAACGAAGGTAACGTAGTGATGGTTACCGCACAAATGGTGAATCGAGGATCAGATTTGTAATTAATATAGTAACCCACTACTGAAAAGCAGCATCCTTACGCTTAATTTCTACAGTATAACTGAACAGTCAATTCAAATTTATAAAAATAATAAAGATTCCATACCTGCTCTTGTTCGTTTGGTTTATGGTACAGAGCAACACACTTGTATGTGTGTGTGTTTGTGTGAATATTTTGTTAATGTTCTTAGGAATTTGTTTGCAGCTGATCAATGAGCTTATACTTGTGCGTTGGCCCATGTGAGGTGAAGTGGGGGCATAGTCAAAGTGAATAGATCATTGTTTGGATGTCTTGGTTTTGACGTTGCCTGCACATTCTGCACTGGGCTAGAGCTATGATAGATCTATGATTCACATCTGTTGCGGTTCCGGGCAAGTAGGTGTCAAGTTGCTTGATTGTCAGAGAACCTGCTGTGTCTGTATTGATTGGTGTGGTTGTGGAGCATATGCAAATTCTATGGTTTGTTTATTTAGATAGCTCTGCAAAGTTAGTTACTTCCGATCTGTCTGATGTTGTGTTTAAATGCTGGCAAAGTACCGCAGTGATATGGTAAGTCATCCTACTAAAACACTAAGTTTACATAAGGGATATGAACACACCCATATTTTGTGTATTTCAGTTTTGGCTTGGGCTAAATCAATTTTCTAGCGGCATGGCATACAGTGGTGGTACATATGTTGTTGCATCGCGACGTAAGTCGGCGTAAAAGAATATCGTGAGTACAGCAGACTAAGAAAGAGCCCATGCAATTGTTAAACCTTAGGTAGTGGCTGGTCGACGGCGTGGTTTATGTGTATATATATAATATATATATTACAACAATGATAACACATATATCGTTATATTTGATCCTGTGTGTTGTATTTAACTTACTTGGTACTCCGACTATCGGAACGCCAGTATTCGGAACTTTATTCACACATATAAATATTTGTATTATAAAAGAACTGGAGTCAAAAAAGACGTAAATTTAAATCAGAACTTACACCCATATTATCATACGACCTCATTTTGTGGCCAGAAATAACATGAATCACCTATCTCACGAAATTGCATCCCGGCCCCCAACATTATCCCAACAATCACGCACACCTGCCCACCACCACTCACTCTGAGTATCAGCCTATCTTAAATCGTAGGCAATACAATTATCCATGCCATAACTGCCTGATTTTTGACCCCAACAGCTATAGCGGTGCAACATCTCCTGAGACGACTCAGACTTGCTCGACACCGACAAGTGGTGCGGCCCTGGTAGTTGATTTCCATTTGATCACAGCATCTACCCAACAACAGGAGGAAATAATAACTAACGCGCCAGCACCACCACCCACAGATAGATCAGCAAACATACACCAATCTTGAAGCTACACGACAATCGTTCAGAATCGTCAGAATAGTCGTACCTAACTAGGAGTTAATCGGAGTACTGTGCAGAGCTATATTGTTGGTAGCCATACGTAAGATCGACAGCATCATCTGCTAGGTCCAATGCTGAATGATCGCCTAGGTCAGCAGAATATTCGACACAAGAGATATTCGCGAAAATCAATTAAAAGAGATAGAATAGAAAGTAAAAATTAGATCACAAGTAGACAGTCATATTAGGTTTCACCACACTAATACATAAAAACATATGGTACTTAGACGGTCCTTTATTACCGCTCTTGATCTCTAATAATAGCCCTGACATAAATATCATTAGCTTGAAAGATGCCATGGAATGAGCTGTTCATCCCATGTTGGTATTTAATATTGATTTTTAAGGATACTTTACACCTATACTCTATAAACAACATTCATAGAATTTCTACTTATGCCACTGTAGACGCTTCGAGGGTCTAACTCAGATATGCTAAAGTATGTCGCCATGGTGCGCGAGCGCGCGTATCTTACAATTGGCAAAATGGAAATTCAAAACCTGATTCTTAAGAGTACTTACTATTCACAATCAACCTACACTACTGCTCCCAGGGCTAGCAGCATAATGAAGTAGAAAAAGAGAAGAAGAAGAATAGAGAAGAGAAGAAGCGCATTGTACCACGTTTGTGTAGCGACCTCTTGTGTCCATAAAAATATTCTTCAGTTATCATATTCTTTTTACAAGTGCACTTGCACAGCCTCTGCATCATAATCGAAGAAAATACTACTTTTGGACGACAAGAGGGCTGCTACACAGACGTGTAGCACTATGACGTAAACATTGCGTTTATCGGCCGCGAGCAAAATCTATACGTCTGCTCGGCTTGACGGCAGAAATTCGCATCAGGCAACAGTATCTCTCTTATCAAGCTCTAACACACCTAACTAAGAGAAAAAATCTCATACACTAAATACTCCCAAGCCAAAGCACATTTAATCTTGTGCACAGTCATGTTGAACGTGTACGGAGCAGGTCAATCCGAGCGGCGAGCTTGCGGCGGCTCGTGCGGTTGGGCCAGGTATCTTTTGTTATAGTATGACGTAAAGGTAATACTTTAAACATGAAGCCTTCCTTCGTACCTGCGTTAAGAACTTGTGACTTGTACTCCGCGGGCCAAAACAGAAAATTGCACTACGGACACGAAGTTTGCCTATTACGCTTAAACGTATGGCTTCACCATTTGCAGCACGATACAGTGACTATCCTCAAGAAAAATATTCCTCGCGCGGCAGCAAGAATTTTCCGTCTCGATACTTTATCGATTTCGACTTCATAGCCCATGCTCCTATATCATACAGACAAAAATGTGCAAAACATCAAACGAATATGTTGCCCACCATCTTAATTCTTCTTCTTCTCTTATAACTTTAGCAATATTAAATATATAAATCGAAATACCCTGAATACGGTAACGATGCGGACCCGATATAGGCGATCCCCGTGACTCAAATGGGTGGGCATATAGAAGGGCAACAAATCACATACAAACTTACGGGGAAATGTACTTTTTAGAAACTGCGGACGTCAGAGTGTTAGCCTAGTTTTTTTTTTTTTTTGCAATTTGAATTGAATTTAGCGAAACACTCTCTTTAGAAAGCAGCACAATTGCCGACGGTAGAACCATAACATGAGGCACAGATACAGTACAAACAGAAACACAATCAAACATGATTTAACACGGCAGGTATAGAGACATTGGCAGCGGATGTAGCGGGATCAGTAAAAATGAGGCTTGTTAAAGCAGCCTGACCAGGCTAATCTCTAGAAACTGCTGTGTATCGCACGTACTTAAAGATTGGGTTAGGGATTTGCAAGTCATTACTTCGCTTGCTATTATCAATTACCAAACGGTAAGTTTGTAGTAACTTATCCAATGGTGTGGTTGAAATCTGACATCCATAACGTCATGATTTGTTGTTTTATGAGGCAAAACGTAAATAACGACATGTTACGAGAATGTTTCTTTCTGTGAGTTTTCATGTGCTTCAACAATGCAAATTGCGGGTACTGTGCACCGTAGCAAGACGAGCGAAGCCGCCTGATGTCAATCGGCTATCCCCCTGCGCGACTTTGGCTAAGCGGCTGATAAGGTACCATTCTTGGAACGGCATCGTGCACGTTGATGTCGCAGAATAAAAAGCATATAATTAACAGGTAAATTGAATAGACCTGGCAACATGGAAAAAGGATAAAGGTATTAAAACGCGTAGGACCAGATGAATTCTTTAACCAAACTGTACAATATTTTACCCCAAGTCTCTATGAGAGGTGTTTTATTATATAATCTTCACATTGGATATGATTTTCTAGCTGATTTGATATCGTATAGGGAATGAGTATAATTGAACATCGATGAACACAATGAATAAGAAACCCAGAAATCTAATTAGACGAGACGATAATGAAACATAATGAGCAGAAAAAAAAGAAACATCAAAGTCAGGTAAAGGATAACAGAATGAGACGAATAAAAATGAGACATTGAACCCATCTACAGCGAATAACATGAAGATACAGCCCCGAAAAGAGAGGAGTAGTAACTATTGAGGGACGAAGACGAGGTAAGCAGAATCGGCATCAATCTAGTCTATAAATTGATTGCTCAGTAGACATGATCCACAAAAATCACAGCGCAACCAGTAGGGCAGACAATGTGTCAAGGTCAAATTCCATATGCATATGTTATATGAAATCTTGCAATATCCATCCGTTAGTGATCAAAAGGCCTTGAAAGATAAACGGAGACCCAAACGCGACACCTCTCATTGTTGCCGTATATTCTATCTATTTAATTTATTTCCTTGGACATACAAATCTGTTCGCTCTCAACCCCCCCCCCCCCCTTTCACACATCCAACACAAGGAAACAATCAGAATTCGTGATCAATTATAATTACATCGACCTCAACATGTATAATCTTTTGGCCCTTTAGAAAATGTCAAGGTATACGTGAAGCCAAGTATATTTTGGTCATTAAATCTAAATTTGAACCAATTAAAAGACAAGTAGAAAAAACCTGGTTCTTTGTTGTCAGAGGACAGCTGACAGCAGCTGTGTTGAATATGGTACATGGAATCAGATAGAGACATGAGTACAACACGTTTGACTTAGAATTCTATTCTATTTTTTAAGCTTTGCACCTGAATTAATTCTGAGGGATAAAATGACAATTATAAATCTGCTTCCTTATTGCCCCATTGATACTGGAATTAATTCTATAGATGTTGCTTTAACTCTCTTAACGTTACAAAGGAATTTAAACCTCTACGAGTTTTGTGTAATAATTTGGTGGAGATCTGCCACTCTCGGTATGTTAAGAGCTTAAAGCTATTGCGAAGCCTTTGTAGCTTTTTCTAAGTACAAAAAGTAATGGAGAAACTAATTATTACTATTGTTAAATTTAATTGTAGAATGCTGCCAATTGCAACAGTCCACATGCCGAAAAGTTAATCAATTAAAATTCTAGAAATCAATTTCAATGGAACATTATTGGCAAACATATCAAAATGTTTTGAAGACAATATGAAGCTACAATTTGTTTTAAACCTTTAAAAATTGTTTTGGGGTGTTTTTTTTCTTTCTAAGTAAGTCACTATTTAGAAAGACTTGATAGGATTGGGACTTATGCTCTGTACTTGAAGCAAAACATCTAAGCTGCTGAATTCAATAATCACAGATACATAATTTATGCAAAAAAAAGACCTAAAAGGGGGTGGATCCGTAATCTAAATAACGAGTGGGTATCTGGGATGCGTCAACTCAGACTTGCTACAAATCCACGACTTAACCTTCGACAAACTTACCGACACTCCATGCTACAGCTAATAATACATGCACTCACAGGGAAGTAAAGATAGCCCACTGACTACATTGCTACTGCAAGTCGTGGGCCAGAAGGATGACAAAAATATTACAGGATCCGAGAAAGAAGCTATCCTAAAACTTCTGTTTTATTTAAGTTCTATTCCGTTGTACTTAAAGTGGCAATTCTGGCTCATGAGCAAGTTTCTTTTGAAATTGTAAGCAGAAATAGTAGGGAAGATACTAGTGAAAAGTTTGAGGAACCTGACAGTAAAGGTTAAGACATGATATGTTTGAAAATTCAAAAGATGATCACCACTTGGCGAGCTGCAAACGAAAAAAAAAAACATGTGGTCTAAAGTGGATGATTTCCCCTAACCATCCATAATAGCTACCTTTAATTCTGACAATTCGCATAGTGAACTAGAGTTGAAAACGTGTTTGATCTGAACATTTTGGAAGTACAGACAATGAAAAAGTTCTCTGGCAGAACATGAAAATTTGTAAATCTTGTCGTAACATATATATCAGTAGAGAGTTGCTATATAGAACAGTGACTCGACAATAATCCAGAAGAACAAGGTATGTTAGAGTTGCCATTGGTTTCATCAGAATAGGGTTAGGGTAGTGTTTTGGGTTTAGGGTGATGTTAAGATTAGTGTAAAGACATAATCGCTGATGACAATTGGCCGGAGCAAATTCATGCGAAATGCATAGAACAATGAAGTTGCCACTTTGTGACAGATGTACGAACTTTTAACAAATAATAATTGTTAATATTTGCCTGGATATTATCAAACTTCACTTTATTCTTGATTATGTGCTTCTATTCAAAGGCAGCTGCTGTAAGCCATATAAGCCCTTTAAAACAACACAGTTAGAAGGAACGCCTAAATCACCAGATATTCTTCCTGAAGAATTGACAAATACTTGATACATTACCTGTAATACTATATATACACAGATTAATCAATAAATTGATATTTATGGCATACCATTCCTGCTCTTTGGTATTTGTGGTAATCCAGTGTTGGACTTCCTTCATATCATAATGCAGCACGAGACCGGAAACGACCCATCTTCAATTGTCTCATTGATCATAATTGTCAGATTCATGCAATATTCCACCTGCCGCAATGGTGACAGGACAAGTAGACATGTTCATATCATCGGCTATCTATTATATCTTGCTCTATGAAAAGAAGGTTGCAATAGTGGGAATGGAAAAACACATCTATGGAGGTAAATTTGAGTTCAGTTTTAATGAGGAGCTTATAAATTCTGGGAGTACAGCAAATGATGAAATTATTTCTCCAGAGAATAATAAAGCTACTAACATTTGTGTGACGTACAAAATCATAAAAAAAGAAGTTGTTCCTAACAAGATGCAGGTCACCTATTTGAAATACGAAGAATTTTAAGAAATAATGATTTGATTCAATTGCCTGATATTTCTCGAAATTAAACGTTTCTTTAATTGTTCTGCGCTATCAATCACCTTACAAGTAGTCGAATATTGACCTTCTAAAAACGAGACACTTATCCACAGAATACATTCTAACTGCAATGAATTTTGCACAAATACTCTAACTCATTCCTGTCGATATATATGTCACAGCTCATGACTAACCTAAATATATGATTATTTATGGCATTCCGTTCCTACTCTTGGTATTTCACGGTAATCTCGTGTTAGGATTTTCCTTCATGCAATAATTCAGCATCTGAGACCAAAACGGACCACTTCAATTTCTCATTGAATCCATAATGTGTCAGATTCATGCAACATTCCATCCTAGGCCGTATGGTGTGACAGGCCAAACACACTGTCTATCATGCTATTTCCGAGAAAGGGATGCTCGCTGTCATTGGAAAAAAAAAGCTGAATTTGATTCTCAGTCTAAGTGGAGCTTGTCACTATTTGTATCTACAGTGCATGTGTGTGTGGTGGTGTGTGTGTGTGTGTGTTTTGTGGTGGTGTCGTGTGTGTGTTGTGTGTGTGTGTGTGTTGTGTGTATGTGATGTGTGTGTGTGTTGGGTGGGTGGTAGTGTTCGCTTGTCGTGTGTATGGTGTGTAGTATGGTGTGTGTCTGTGTGCTAGCTGTGTGTCTATTAACAGATACAAAGCTGTTATCATTTAATAACCAATCTAAATATTTCCCTAAATTAATTATTTTTCAGTTATTTTTATTTTTACATTTATTAATCAAAAAATTACTTCACACAGCAAAAAAGTATATAATTGTTGTCTATTTATTTCCTTCAAAGTTTATGATGTCATCCCAGAACAATTCTCCATTGACTTTGATGCATTGTCAAAGATCTGACTCTGATGTCGACATACAAAAGTTTCCTTAAATTCTCATTTTCCGGGCCAGCAACAAGCACTGGAACTACCACCTTGTAAAAGACATGTGGATTTACCATTGCCTTCATACATATTGAGAGTTTTTATGTTCTATTGAGTATAACATCACAGATACATTTTATAAGTAGAACTGTAGAACTGCTACTTACAGAGAGCAACATGCTGATTCATTTAATTTTTTAAAAGAAATTACATCTCTTGAATAGATTACCCAACTTTGCTCAACTTCCCATTGTTGGATTTCTGAAAGTGTCCTTGATGCAATGAGTCTGCATTAAAGGCATCGTATAACAATATTTCCATTTTAGAAAAATGTGCATTACAGGATTCTCCATGCTACTAGTGTCTTTGATAAGGTCTAAAAACGAAGCCCTGAAAAAATTATATTTCAAAATGAACATTAAGTGTTTTTTAAAAAAGTAAAAATCCGTGAGAGACAATTCAAATTAAAAATTTGTGAGAGACAATTCCAGTTTTTCCCTCAATGACTTCTGTGTTGCAGAATTTTTCATTGGCCGAGAATAATTCATGTGCCTATTTTTTATCTTTTACATATATTTTACAAGTGACAGCATAACTGTCTGAACTTTTGAGTTCTAGGGTATTTATTTGCCCATTCAAACACTGTCAGGTATGTCAGATAGCAAAGTTTGACAATTTTTTAAACAGGTCTTCCACAATGTTATATAGTGTCTTTAAGGCATGTAGAAACTTCTCGTTTAAGTTTTCCAACAATCCAGCATACATGTACAAAAACTAAAAGAAACACTGCAAAAACAAGAAATCTAGCCTTCCCCTATCAAATTAACATCACAAGAAGGCAATATCAGGGGCAGACGAAAAAAAATCTACAAGCAACAATTTATGAAACACGCATATTAGTGACGCAAGGCCGTGGGGCCCCCATGCTCATAATGCAGTAATTGAAGTATCTGGAATTCCTAAATAAACTCACAGTAACCATTACGGCGAACAACTCTTTCGGATGTACGTTTTTCCCTTTTACGTAACAGATACAAAATCAACAGTTCATTGAGAACATGCCCCGCGACAAATTGGTGAAATCCAGTACAGATTTACTGGCATTTTAAGGGTTTTGTGCTCGACCGGGTTTACGCATTTTCTTGCGTCTGTGAGCGTTTACGCACGTCGTTCCCAGCCATGCGAGCCTAATTGT
>JZLH01S0616517.1:22516-32770 GCA_001188425.1 Eucidaris tribuloides
AATTCGTGATGACTGTTTTACTATATTCTTATATATTATACTGTTGCTTAAGTCAGTTGAAATATGAAGAAAATGTGAGAGATGTAGTGTGTGTGAAAGAGTGAGTTTAAGTTGATAAGCACTTATGCTAAATTTGACTTTTTAATTTCAAGCCTTTACCATACTAACAACGTCTTTTTAGGTACATTAATATTATTAGTATTTCATTAGTATATCTTAAAATATATCAAGTCATCTTGACTTCATGTATTGGCACCCCATTTTTAATACCCAGGGAGAATATGATCCCCGTTGCGGTCAACATAGCCTATTTCTTTACGAGTAAGCTTTCTAAAGGTTATACTAGGCTGTTAATTCCCACATCAATCATTTGTAAGAACGATCCAAATATATACAATCAGAGATATAAGTCATACATTTGCTGAATTGATCAATTTTTATATAGATGTCAATACATTACTTTTCCCATTTTAAGTAACAATTATTTCAATTTACATGGTCTTTCAATTTTCGTTGCTGCGCTTTTAAAATAATGGACAACTTCTCCATGAATACAACTAAACTACTACTTAAACATATACATGACAATTTTGCGTTTTTTTTTTTATGCAATGGAAATCATGCCACGTTTAAAGGTAATTACAGGTGCAAAGAGTTTGTGGCATATATGAATCTATATGTTGTATTTATTATGTAATCTTTGCCTTTATAAGATTGACTATTTTATGATTAATCACGAAAACTTATTCCAACGAGCACACTGTGTTTTGAAAATGTCCCACCCTATCACTACACCTAACCAGTGAAGTGACCATACTTAACCAGGATTAAGTATAGAAGATTTAAATGGTCTATCTCCATCCTTAATAAAGTAAAATGATTGTTATACATCTAACAGTAATAATAGTTCGTTCTCATTATTAAAGTCACCAGTCATCCATAATATTTTTCAACCAAGAGCTCTTTACAGACTGTTTTTAAACCTTATCTATATGGTCCTTATTTGATTCAGTAGAAACTATTTTTATTTTACACTCAGAAATTATACAGAAACTGACATTGAATGCATTCGGCATAATACAACGTGTATTTATGAAAGAATTGAATTTTTATCTAACGTAACAGAAACCATCACTCCAAATTTCCCGTTTACAGTCAAGTTTAGTCATTATTAATTCACTGCACATAGAAGGCTCTATCTCATCACGACTTCCACTTGGCAAAGTTGCAAGAGTAATAACAGTTTCTGACTGCCAAATGTATATATCTTTTATAGATTCTTGAACAATTTCGTTTGTAAAACTATAATAAGTTTAAATGTTATTATTTATTTATTTATTTATTAACGGTATTATACATAGCTCATATGCTTGCAGCCCGAGGCTGAATTGCGCATGGCCCCACACAATTATTGACCATGTATCTTCAGTCAGGCCGGCAGCTATAAGCGCATGTGAAGGGGCCCGAGAATGTTTGATATTGTGTTGGAGTGGCCATCACCGGCGTTTCACCTTCTCTTTTGATGAAGTGCTGTGGAGTTCTTTTAACGTGTGAGGTGTCTGTCTCAACAACGGACTCAGGACTTTCGTCCTATCGGGACGACACGAAGTAATGAGGAGTAAGTGCCTTACAAGACAAACCGCGCCACGCGTGAGCTCGAACAGGTATTTTAGTCGGGAGCCAAGTGTTTTCCACTCGCCATGCGCCGTTAAGTGGCAGCATCTGTCACGATAGGTTCAGCTCAACTGTGCACAGTTGCATCTGAACTCCCGTTGCAGAAATCAAGAGGAAGGAGGCCAGCAACTAACAGCATGTTAGAATTAAATGATTGTGGATATTGTAGATTATGGTTACATGGTTGATAAAGAGCCCTAAAATAAGAGATTACTGTGTATACTTCACTTTAAGCCTATATTGGTTAATTTGTGTTTATTTTCGTCTTTGCAAGTTTATGTAGGATACTTGCAGAAACTATAGGACGGGAGGTCTTTCAATTCAACATAGGATATCATATACACTGTGCGACTAACACGATTGAGCGTAGCAGTCATCTGTAACGCATGGTCAGCTCAGACTTGCACGTGCATTGACTGGTTGCATCAAGATTTCTTTTATGCATGTTGTGCTGGCTCCTTCTCCCATTTTAAAGTGATATATATACTTATTATCATACGTGACATATTATGTTCTTTTGTTGCTATTTGCTATTTTTACATTGTAGTTCTAACAGTATTATTTAAAACTTTTAATATAAATTCGTTCAAATACAGTCACTTAGGCATTATGTGACAAGCAATACACTTTGGGCCGTATGATAAAGTGCAATTACTTGTAAGTTGCTTGCAAGCACCGCAAATTGGTCCGTTGTCAAGCATTTGAAGTAATGCACCGTAATGGAAGGAAAATTGCTTAAAACGTAAACAAAACAAAAAACGAAATACAAAAATGCATAAAAGAACTTTTCTTGTTTCTGACAAGATATTTGTTGCGTTTTTTCAAGCTCATCGATACCGCTTGAGCGCTAAAGGGGTAGCTGGGGTGCCTGAGTGCACATGCCCCCCCCCCCCCCCCTGCGAGCCATAAAGTTTCCGCTATCCTGCGCAGCAAACGAAATTTTGCACACTTTTTCTGCTTTTCAACCCCGTTTACTTCAACTTTGTTCCCTCCCTAAGATGTGCACTCCACCAAATAGTCACTTTAGTTCACCTCCCAAAGTGACCTCCCGTGCCACAGCCTAACGCCTGGAGCGCTTTTGCTTATTATGACATTCGAAATTAAACATGTCTAGCTCGTATTTAAGACCAAACAAGCTGCACAAAGGAGAATAAAATCAAGAATCTTTTTCTGCCTTATTATCAGAATAATTGGGGAATATTTCAGGAAGGGGTGTTAAAATTTAAAATCAACACTGGAGGTACGTTGCGTTTTCAGAATGTATTTTATGTACGATTGACGCGAGTTGTGAGATGGGAGGCTTCTTTTCATACGTATTCGACTCGTGCGGATGTGGCCTTTGTTGTTGTTCGCACCGCCGTGACGTTGCTATTGTATGGTTGTGGAGACCTTGTAGAAATTGCTCACGAATGGCAAGAAAACGGTTTGAACACAAGCAAAATGTTATGCATACGAAAAAAAGCAATCGCTTGAAATCCATCTTTGGCTTGAAGGACGTTGGCAAGTGTTTTTTTTATATATATACGGTCCATTACTTTCATGGGAGCACAAAAGCGGGTTTCGTATAATGTATTAAAATATTACGCGTGAGAGGAGAAGCTTTTCCTGTCATGGGAGTTACGAAATATAACTTCACTAATGTATACAAATTTATGGATGTTTCTTTATGTGACCATCGAGGAACGATTTTACTGATATTTCTGGAGTGTATGATGGTTGGAATCAATTTGCATATTCTTGTTTTTGTAATACCAGACAAACATGCAAACCTCGGGCAAACTATCAGGTTGTCAAGAACAACCTTTGTTTCAAAATGTTTTTGCAGGCAAGCAAGAATCTGTTCTTGCAAGCAATTCCTAATTTTTATGCATATGGATTCAAGCAAAAGGCCAGAAAAAGCAATTACCATTTTTTATGCATACGGCCCATTATTGTTTCACTCAGCTACTGCTTTAGCGGGCGATGCTGAATCACCTCACCTGGCACGACGCATGCGCAGTCTATGGGAATGAGTCTCGCGTCATCATTTCGCGGGCTCCTCTGTGTTGTTGCCATCGGAAAGTTCTCTGTGAAACACCGTGCGCGTTTCCATGAAGTCAATGCAAAGCAAGAACTCAATTTTACAGACATGCTTTGGAGTAAACGAAGGTGATGGACATAACCCAATGCATTATGGTTGCAGTTTTTTAAGGTTACCTATAGCATATTGCTTTGTTGCCACTTTTTTATACCGGGGAGAAGACGAACGATTTTGTCTACCTATAATTCCTGTCGGTAGCAACGCACTTCAAAACTAGCTGAGAAAATTCTATTTGGGTCAGCACCAACCGATGAAAAATCATATCTCCATTCTGCGTCAAAGGTCTGATTTGTACAATTTTCCACACCTTTCTCTTTCTTTGGGTACCTGAGCCGACCTCTCCCTCCCCCCCCCCCAAAAAAAAATATTTTTGTCAAAATAAATATGAACCCCTTTGTAACATTCCAGTGAACGTTCTCCCTGCGCAAGATTTTAGACGTCTTCCGAGTGGATTTGTTAGTATGAGATGTTTTTCCTTTTTTTTTGGTCTAAAAGCAGTGCGTTTGACACAACGCATTTTCAAAATGCATATGTTTATGTGTGTGTGTTTCTTAATTCTTTGTCTTGCTGTTTATGTTCGTAACCAGTTTAAAGGGAGAAGAAGCCGCCAGGTAAGAAAAATAAGTAAAGAAATTCATTGATTTCAAAAAAGCATGCAATATTTTGTAATCATTTTTTGACATCATGGTGTAGTATAACCAAGAATATGAAGTTATGCTACAAACAGTCAAACAAACACGTAATGTGGTGGTATTTCAGTGCATTTCACATGTTTCGAATCTCTGTGCTGTACTCGTTGTCTTTGTGTTTTGGCGGTAACGGTACTTTTTCTCCAACTAATCAGAATCAGTGGCGGTCTCGACCTGACGTGACATGACCGATGCATGCGACCCACAGCAGAGTGTCCTTGCTCATGTAAATGAATCGCACCATTTCAATTCATTCATCTTTTCAATCAGTAAGCTCCTCCCCTGTAGGTGTTTCAGTTTCCTTGTTCCAATGGAACAAATGAGGTAACATGTAAATTGGCATCATTTTATAAATTAATAGTGCTTGCTGAATGTATTTCACACAGTACTGTTTAGCTGAAAATGTAAAAAAAAAAAGAGAATAAAAAATCTTAACTTATTCCTGTTATCTTGCACCTCCCTTCTCCCTTTGAATAATAATAATAATAATAATAATAATAATAATAATAATAATAATAATAATAATAATAATAATAGAGTTCCCGTCATTATTTCATGTTTTGCTTCCATTGTTTATCAGATCATTCAGTTTCAGTGAAATAGAATACCGGATACATTTCATTCATTTTCTACACTATATCAGTTTCATTTCAAGTTATCGCAGATTTCTCAAATACTGAAGTCAATATAAGCCACACAAACTGTTTCAATTTCATGTGGTTTTAAAACAGTATGGTCTCTTACGACAGTCATATGTCAAGAATGGGCAATCGCTTTTATGAATGCGCTCATTTAATTTAAGTTTCATTTTGAGACATGAAAATGTGTACTTCCTGACCAGCTGTGAAATTGAACAATGTGAAGTTAAGAATCTCAAGATTTGTAACAATAAGGGTAGTAAGCACAATTGGGATTCCAATTAATGAGAATAGACCAATTCACAAACACATGCAAATTTATGGATGTTTCTTCCTTGGGGTCCTAGAAACAAGCTATTCCGCAAACCTGTTTATAATGAATACATTTCAAAACCTGGAATCCAACTTGCATACATTAGTTGTTGCTATGTCGGGCAAGCATCGGGCAAGCTTTCAGGTTGTTAAGGACCACCATTGTAAAAAAATTTTAATAGAACTTCTAAAGCAATAAACAGATTACACGTAAATGAAAAAGAAACTGTAAAATCAGGCGCAGATAACCTCTTGACCTATCGATTTAAAATTGAATAATGAATACCTGAATACATGATGTTTTTAGAAAATGAACGAGCAAGTGTGTTTATGAAAAGCAAAACTGACAACTTGAAAACATGAACTTGAAATTGAAAATTCAGTTTGTCCGGATTCATCAAACGAGTTGAATTTGAATATTGATAAGTTAAAATGAGTAAAAAAAAGTTGCGAAAATGACCGGGAAAACTTATAATAATAATAATAATAGTCATAATAATAATAATAATAATAATAATAATAATAACAATAATAATAATAACGTCTTATTTACCCAGGGTAGCCACTTCAGTCACAAAGACTGCTCTTCCAGCGGGCCCTGCATAACATAAATGTTATTATTACTCTTCTCTGTTCTAGAATGCTGAGCGCCTGGCTAGAAAGCAGAAGGTACCATTTTTGAAAGTCTTTGATATGACCCAGCCGGGGCTCGAACCCGCGACCTTCCGCACGTGAGGCAGACGCTCTATCCATTAAGCCATCACGCCGGTGAGTAGTACTCACTCAAGCATAATACAATTTCAAACTGTTTGGTGTCATATGTAAGAAGAGACTTCCAGCTTTCAATATAAATTTATATACAATTAAAATAAATCAACATAATTTTATTTGGGGCTTTTTAAAGGGGCATCTTTTATACGAACGGTATTACTTAAGGAAGAATGTTTATCTTTGTTTCAAGGTGATTACAGGGCGTGTATGCCTCTACACACATGCACGTAACAGTCCTGTGAGACTTAAACAAAAAGTCTTACTATGCTTTATTAAATTGGATCTGACGTGGTTCTTTCTTATATGCAGTCATGGACAAAAGTTTGGAGTAGATTATTCTACCAAAAGAGGGGTCATGGGACGGGTGGCCACCCCCTTATTTTATTATTAAAATGACGGGAATGTTATTGTTTTTCGAAAATATCGCCCATTCTTGTTGATTTTGCTGGCCAAAAAACAAATGCTTTTTGTCGTCGTCGGCTCTCTGCTCCCGCTTGTTGGGCGCTGTTCGGCTTGCGTTTTCGCTAGTAAAAAAATTGCTTGGCAGGTAGAATTTTCCCCGACGAATTTCACTCCTCCTAAAATTTGACCCTGGCGCCGCCCCTGAGTGAAGCTCATGTGAAATGAAATGTTCTGCATGGGTAATTGATCATTATTTGTACAAAATCTGCACTTTAAAACAGGACTACGCCAAGAAATAAACGTATTCCAAACTTTTGTCCAGGACTGTATGTCTACCTATGATAACAAATAATCTTTTCGGCCAGGATCGGACGTGTCCCCCTCCCCCCCCCCCTTCCTGGTTGTTAACATCTTGCTAAAAACCCTGGCTGAACATGCTGATTATAAGACTGTTTGCTACCTGTTTTTGTTAACACTAACAATTTCCTGTCGGAGTAACTGTTTAATGCCTCCGGCTTTTTAAAAACAACAATATATAATCTACATGTGTTGCTTTCAATTTCCAGTATAAATACTACTACTACTACTACTACTACTACTACTACTTTTAATAATAATAATGATAATAATGATGATGATGATAATAATAATAATAATAATAATAATAATGATAATAATGATGATGATGATAATAATAATAATAATAATAATAATAATAATAATAATAATAATAATAATAATAATAATAATAATAATAATAATGATAATAATAATAATAATAATAATAATAATAATAATGATAATAATAATGATAATAATAATGCATAATAATTATTATATTCTTATTTGCCCAGGGTAGCCACTTCAGTCGGTCTATTATTTCAGCGTGCCCTGCATAACATAAATGTTATTATTATCCTTCTCTGTTGAAGAATTCCGAGCGCCTGGATAGAAAGCAGAAGATACCATTTTTAAAAAGTCTATGGTATGACCCAGCCGGGGCTCGAACCCGCGACCTTCCGAATGTAAGGCGGACGCTCTTACCAACTAGGCCATCACACCATTTATTTTTGTATTGGCTGTTCTGCTTCATCTTCCATCGTGCAAAATATATATTCTTATGATCCCGGGTATTTTTTTTTTTTTTTTTTTGCGAGCACATTTTCAACGACTGAATATACCCTCACAATTTCAAAAAAGGCGGGACAAACATTTGTTTTTTTTAAATAAAATTGACAGCTATTGACCTTCATCAATGTTAGTCGAAGGTTGGCTGATCAGCTACAAAAATTGCTGTAAATGTTACAATCTCGACCAAATTTGCTCAGGAGCCTCTAAGGTAAGGTAAAGTACGGGGACGGTGTGCACGAAACTGCATCAAGTCCGCGGACAAATTTGTCAGCGATGCTCAGAGATGTTAGAGAAGCTGGGAAATCAACATCTGCATTTTACAATATGACATCTCCAGCTTTAAGCGCTCTATCGATACTATCTTGTTTGTATGCTAATCTTTGTTATAAAGAGTATATAGGGTACAATGAAATTATAGACAAATGTTAGCTCGAAAGGATGAAAAGCGATCTGTTTATTGAATAAGGCATCACTTATTTTTTTTTTTACTCAAAATAACTCTTAAATATCATAAATCGCGTCAACTAGGAATACAATTACCCATTGAATTTACGGCCCTGCAAGGATACCATAAAATCATCAATTATCTTCACAGACTCATGCTCTCAGCGTTATTTACGATCCCCCTTTTTTTAGGGAGGGGGGCATTTATATTTCTGGATTGTTCCTGTCTTTTATATCTGTTTAAAGTTTTACGTAATTAAAGTGCGAACAAAATGTGTATTTAAGTTGTACAATATAGACGGTTTGTATTTAATAATAAACACATGTTCCAATTCTTTCTCATAATTGTTACCAATCTAATAACAATTATTTCAGTCAAATTTAGGAACAAAAATTATTACCGGTATCAAAAAGATGTTCATGATCAAATTATAGTGGAATATGATGTAAAGCTTTCATTGTATGATTTTGTACTTTCTTTTCTTCTAAAATCATTAATTCCAGAGAGTGTATTTTGGCAATTCGTGAAACAGCGTAAATGTAGATGCTTCCGTGACTCATGATGTCTCTGGAGTAACTGACAAAACTTTTGTCACTGGAGTTGTCTATGAATACATTATAGGTCTGCATTATATTGTCTTGTAAAAAAAGTGCTTTCATTGATGCCTTAGATAATATTCCTCATCTCCCCTTTTTTTTTACTGTATATTGCAGATTAGACATCATGATAGCTCTTATTATCCTCGGTGGACTAGCAGTCCTGGCTAGGGGAAATGGTGAGTAATCTAATATTTTGGTGTATTTTTTTTCGTTTTTATTGTGGGTTTTGTGGCAATTTTCTCACAATGTACAAAATAACAGTCACATTTGTTTTATTTTGTACATTTTGTACAACAAAGTAGAATAGTAGATATTTCTAATAACAATTATATGATTTATTAGCATAATACAATGAAAATGTGATGTAAGCTTTAATTAACATTTCATCTTCTGTGTTTTTTCATCGCATAATTGCAACGATTGTGACAGACCCTTGGGATACTTTCTCGATGGACTTGAATGTAAATTATGTTCATTATCATATACGATAGCATTTTCTTCTGAGTCAGAATAAAAGTCATTGCAAAGAAAGAAAGGTATAAATATACAATCGGTACTATAGCATTATCAGAATCAGGGTTGGGTTTCTTCCGGAAAAAAAACTAGTTTTTTTTTCCGAGACAGCGGAAAAAAAACTTGAAGAAAACTATTTTTCCGGTTTTACCGGGAAAAAAACTGGAAAAAAACCTCCAAACAATATTTCCGAGCCCCCAAAAATGATATGAAATGCAGCAATTTTAGGAGAATATAACTGACAATGACATATTTAATAGATAACAAGAAAAAAAAACTACTTGCCAATATCTAAATCCGAGAAATTAATATTTTGAAATAAAATGATTATCCTTCCAAACAATCTCTACGTAATAACGGGGGCAACTAGTATGCACATGAGCTAGCATGGATCTTTTTCATGTAAAATATTGCATGTATGTATATGTAAATTACATGTCCTAAACTGTGTTGGTATTGGTTCATATTTATTGTTTTATTATTCAGCATCATGACATAATTATATTTTCCTCAAAGCAACTCACACTCTCACACATCTTTGGCATCCACTTTGCACGTGTCAACTACTTAGCTTGTTTTCATATTCAATTCATTCAGCATACTTTGAGAGTGCCTGGCTGCCACAGGCGTAACTGTATGATATTATGGCTGGCATCAAAGCAATTCTCTTAAACTTCTGACAAAAAGGTGACCAATTTAAGTGTTTGGCACAACAGCTTACACAAGGACAATTATTTGACGATTTTTCTCCATGCTATAAACTGAGCTGTATGCATTACAGTGCAATCAATTGAGTACAGTTAACGGTAGTTCCATGGAGAAGTGACCATGAGTAGGAGGGTATCAACAAACTATGGTTATAAGTTCATAACCAAAATGGGGGAGAACAAAAGAACAAAAGAGCTGACCTATTTTATTATAGTTATGATAGTTTATAAAATGAAAATCTTGAATAAATAACGAAAAAAGAAACACTTAGGAGGTTTTTTTTCCGTTTCTT